>VXBO01012124.1:28410-173574 GCA_013400135.1 Rhinoptilus africanus | reverse complement strand
ACTCCCACATCTCCACTTTTTTTTTTCCCCTTTTCTTTTTATGTGCTATCAAAATCTACTTGTTTGAAGACAAATTGCAGCACATCTAACATTTAGATCTCATGGTCCAAATGCTACCTTCTCTATACTTTTATCCAAGAATCGCTTCGATTAGGCACGTGAAGACTACTGCTCAATAAAAAAGGCATTGCTGTGTGACTGTGGGGCAGTTTCTGTTGGCCAAGAATCCGTCACAGTGACATCGTTCTGAGGATGCTGCCCCCAGAATTGAAAAGCCACATCCTCCCTTGGGGGTTCGCAGAATAATCAGTCTTCCAGACAATAATTAACAAATAGCAGGTGAGGATGTGGTGCAAAACATCCTAACTGCACGGCTTCCAAATGCAATTCCTGCAAATTGAAAAAATACAATGATAATATGCGGTATTTCAGACAAGCACACTAGTGTTAGAATTGGGATCTGGAAGACAATTCTCAGCCTTTACATGTTGAGAAATCTTTTATTCACCAAAATAAGGTTAAAGTAGCTTATGCAAAAAGGCCTGATCGGTAAGCATGAAGAATGAGTATGCATTATGAGATGGAAAGACTGTCTCTAAGCTTCTTTAGTGGTAAATTAGAATAACTTTGACATATACTGGAAGCTTAGAGCCTTGTTTTCTCACTTTATTCACAATGACTTACAGCGTGGGTAATACCATTTCCTCTGTACAGCAGTGTACTCAAACAGCAAATTTAATACAATTCTAGCCCTTAGAAGTTGCTGGCTTAAATAATTCTAATTCAAGTCCACTGTACTTGGATACATTATATTTTTAATTTCAAACCAATATAGTTTAAGTAACGATTGATGAGAAAAGACCACAGTTTGCGTGCTGGAAAGCCGAGATACGCTATACTGAAGCTTTCTGTCGAGAAGAAGTCTGAGCAATGGGCAATAGGGACTGTAAAAGAGGACTACAGAGGTCAGCGCACAGGCCTGGCGGGAGGAGTCATTCCTTTCTCCTCTCCCTGTCTGTCAATTACTCAAGTCCTCACAACTTCTCTCCCCTCCACTTCTTTAAGAATATTAAGATCACCTGATTAAAAATACTTTGGAGACCTGCACTTTAAAATGAGAGAATTAAGTCATTAACTGCCATAGCTGCCTACATACCACCCTTAGAAACACAGCATCTGCTGCAGTCACTTTCCATAAGCTGCATTCAGTGACCCAGTTACTCAGCTTTGTATCCGCTTCCCAAGTGTCAAAGATGTGAATCTGTCTCAGCTTAGTGGCATCGCGAGAGAACTACATCATGTATATTTAACTAGAATCAAAGTAATTTTAGAACACTTGCCTGTTACTCATTTTTCCCTTTTCTATTTTATTAAATGTGTAATCCTAATTTAACATTAATGGATACTGTTTTTCATTCTTTGGGAACATATTTTGTCTTTGTATGCCTTTAGATATTAAAGCTTCAATATGCATTCTGTTAAAGAAAGCATCTTATTTTTATTAACATACTGCCTTTCAGATCTTCACGACTCATCCGTACAACGGAAGCATGCAAATGCAGCTACAGACAGAATTTAGCTCAAGTTCAGAGATGCGTTCTCAGAGAAAACAAGACTGAAAAGCATCACACACACTGAAAAAGTATCACTAGGATTCTTAAAATCCTAGTGGGTCCTAAATTCACTGAAGTAAAGAGGAAAATCTCCTTCGATTTGAGCAGGCTTAGAATCAATCATCTACGTCTCTCTCCATTTTCACCATGTACCATGAATTCCCCTGGCAGCAAGGTCACTCCTTTGACCACGACACACAGACTGTATGGAGACCGGAGCAGCTGAAGAACGTTGCGGTGTATTTCGTTACGTCGAGGTTATTCATGTCCCCAAACTAGTAGCATTATAGGTGTTGAACTAACTGTACTCCAATTAAAACAGAAATATCTTTTCATTTAACAATGTTTACCGCATAATATATATTTTTAGAATAACTGGTTCATTTAGCACATTTATATTTGCTGATTAATTTATATTTGCTTGATTAATTTAATGGCTTTTCTCTCTCTTCTGTATCATTAAACACTTATCAAGAAATATTAAAAGAAGCATCTAGATAAAATCTATGCTCTTTCCTTTAGTTCAGTCTGGTTTTGTTAGCCTGTCATTCAGGTAGGACACACTCATGTCACATTTTTTTCGTTATTTTAAGCAGGAAAATATAATGAATGTACTGTCTTGCAGACAAAGCTGTCCTCCCTTTATAGTTAAGCAGAGACTAAAGCTACACACACATAGCATCCATAAGATGATACATTAAAATAAATGAAGCTTTAACAAGTGTTTGACATTGCCTAATATCAGTGCAGATAAACAAACCAGTGCCGCATATTCTGCCCGACACTGTAAATCTGAAATCCTACTCATTCCTTTGGACATCGAGGGACCATTAACTGCAGCTTTTCTCAAGGGAGGCTTTTAACTGCTGGATAAAGGAATTATTAAAAAAGCTGTCAAATTTCCCAAAAGCCTCAATTTTGTAGGTACTGTCAACTTAACCTCTATCCAAGACTCTGCAGAAGCTGGGCAGAGTGCAGATCGGTTGGTACCGCAGTTGGGATATCTGTGCTTCCCTCCCTGGAACACTTTCAGACATGACCCGTTAGAGCCTGTGGTAGCATCCTACCCAGAATAAATTTGGAAGTATCCTCTACTGTTGCACGAACCTGTTTGGGGCCCCACAGTGCAATGTATTTTTCAAACATTTTGTTTCTTTCTGCTGCTTTCCTTGTGCAGATCTCCCACTCTCAGCATGAGCGAGAAATTAATGCAACAGACTGGGATTTTCTTTCTTGGAAAACAGACATCCCTGACATCAATGTGAGAAGCTCATGCCTTTTTTAAAAGTTATTTTTAGTTGCTGTCTTAATGAATACAGTGTCCTCAGTACTGTTGCTGCTACGCACAGTTTCCCATCCACCATACAAAATGAGTAATCCTCCTTTCACTCTTTGGGACTTAGATTTTCATTTTGTACTGTATTTATGGAGTAAGGAACACAGCATGGTTCACAGGCCGTACCGCGGATACTTCAAAGAAGATCAAACTGCTGACAACCTCAACGAGACTTGAACACCAGCTGGTAATTGAGGTGAAACTCAAGTGAAAGCAGAAAGAGCTAAGGCGAATTCACAGCAAACTAGATTCTTTAGGCTGGATTGTGTCAAGGAATTATTGTCCAGTCTTTGAGATACAGTGCATGAATTTAGTAATAAAGGGGAAGCAGACTGAGTATGCTGTGACATCCAGGGAGAGGGCTGCTTTATCTCAACGGGAAGTGATCAGCCGATTCAGATCATGCCACAGTCTCTTTGAGCTCCCTGGAATTATGCCCTTTGTTGTCTCCTTTCTTCGGTGGTACTGGGAAAGGCAGGAGAAGTGAAAATCAGGGATGCCTGTCTTCTGTAATAAAGGATGTGGTCACAAGAATACCTGGTGCACTAGATTAAATAAAACTGGAAAAAGTTCTCACAAATAAAGACTCTGATAATTTGAAGCTAGATGAACATAAATGTTGTGTGAGGAAGAAATAAAGCTACCTGATCTCCAAAATTACAGTAGTGTAGAAAAGCAGCAATACTACTTGACAATAATTAGGTTCTAAAACTACTCAAAACAAGATAAAAAAGGCTATATACTAAATATCACCAGCTCAGAACTAAACTGTTGCATTTGCACATTCACATCACTAAACAGTCCAGCGCTCAATCTCAAGACAGTAACTCTTGTAAATAACATGCAGAAAGTAAAGAAAACCCAATACCCAGAGATAAATAAGGTTTCAGTTAATCAGTCTCTCTGTGGCATGCAGAACTGAAGAGGATCAAAATTATTCTAAGTTAACTTCTTTTTTTTTTTTAAATTCAGAGATAGACTAGGTTACTTGTTTCATTTAACCAAACTGGCTCCTTACCTATTCCTGAATTTTCCTATTGTACTTTCATTCCCTATAGAACTTTTTCCTTAAACTGAGATTCAGGAAGCATACTGCATATAGACAACAGGTAATTTGCTAAGGAATAAATAATCTGCTTTAATTGCACTGTCAATATGTGGTTGCAGCAGGATGCTAACATGCTTATAGAGGAAAAACTAGACTGGAAAAAGCTCTAACCAGATGCCTCCAAGATATTTTGATTTTAACAAGGAAAATTTGCAGCAATAGTTTCATTACTTGTGAAGAAGGTACAAACATTAAGGTGTTAGTGTTTTCTCCTCTACACCTCAGACTGCAGAGTCATGCTGCTTCTGTATACTGTATTTCACCTTCGCAAGGAGTGACTTTTCACACAAGTCATTAAATTTAGTCATTTCTGCATCCATTTTAACTAGTACTCCATAGGAGGGGAAAGCGCTGGCCTTCAGAATTCAGACTTTAATGGAATACAAAATAAGTTAATGAAACTTGGCTACAAACCAATAATTCACAGGAAACCACCAGCAGAAGAACACGAAAGATTCAGTCATGCAGATGACAACCCTTTTCTTCTGCAATAATGTACATACATAATTTTATATAAAATATAGTACATATATAAACAGTTAAAATAAAGAATGGATTTCATTTTGTTGTTTGGTGCATAACAGCATCATAGACAAAAAAATACATAATAAAATGTTGACAGCCAGGTTATGAAAATGTATTAGCAAACTACATATAAATGTATTCTTAAAGTGATTTTCTGAACTGAAACAGAATTGCCAGCTTCTTGTATGTTGAATTATGGATTCCGACAGGGAACTTGCACATTGGTTAGAACTAATATTGCTTCTAATCTGTTCCTCTGTCTAGGTTTCTAGTAGGCACTTCAGGGAAACCTCTAGAAGTTCTGTAATAAAATAAGCCACTTTTAAAATAGATTTCATCATTATTCTGCTTAATGTGTTGCTGCCTTACTTTTGATGCACTGAAATTTCTACAACTCTCTACCTATTACAAAGACCAACGCTATATAGTATGCCCAAAATAGAAACCATCCAATATTCTACAGCTTGTGGTAGTGAGTTCCCCAGACTATTTTAATGTTTTTGTGGAAAAGTACATACTCAGTTATAAAAGGAATAAAAATGTTTGGTTTTAAATTCATTATTTTCATGCTTCTTATGCCTCATTTCACTCCTCTCTGCTCCACAAAGAGGGTTCTAATTGTTCCAAATCTATCCTCTTACAAAGTCATCCCAGGTCTATAATTATATTGTCACCCTTCTCTGGACCTCTTCTATTTCTGCTAAATGTTTTTCGAGTACCTCCTCTGACATTTTAATTTACGTTTTTTGAGAAGAGTTACAAATCACTTAGCTTTTCAGCATAAACCTTATTCACCTTAAGTGCTCCCTTCGCTCTTCGGTGGGCCCAATGACCCAGCAGCTCTCTCACAGACTGCATGTGTCTGAAATATTTAATTTCTTATTAACTGCTTTTCTGAAATAATTCCATCAGAGCCCTCCTAATTCCCAGCTTTTAAACTACAGTGGGTAAAACTTGTATCTTCTTAACGTGCTCGGCTAGGTCTGCATTTCCATTTGCAGAAGATTCTTAAAGCTTCTTCTCATATACTTGCTCAGTTGCAACTTCAAAGGGTTTCTGCAGATTTACTCTTCATTTTAGGGCCTTTTTTTTTGTTTGTGGTTTTGTTTTTGTTTTGTTGGGTGTTTGTGGTCTTTTGTTGTGTTGTTGGGTTTTTTCCCCTCCTTTTTCTTTGCTGTGTGCAGTTTTGGTTGGGTTTGGGGTTGGGTCTTTTTTGTTTGCTTGTTTGTTTTTTTATAGATTCTTTTTAAAGCAATCACAAAGTGTAGCTGATTTAGATACCCCTTAGTGGTACAATTCCTCTGTCACCAGATACTAGTTGCTCTTCAGGATCATGTATGTTTAACTTCATGCTTCAAGCTACATACTTGACTGCTGCTTTGAGGAGATACCAACTTTTCATAGGGAATGTCCTCCTAAATAAGGACTCTGCCTGAAGGCTCCGGCATCCTGAAACGAGCTGCCAATCCCTAATGTCTGATTCTCACGGAAACATCACGTCTGTTGGTCAGCTCAGAGCCTTTCAAATCAAAAGAGAGACAGATCAGCAGAAGCTCTAAAACTTCGAGGTAAGAAAAAATATTCTGGGGGGTGGTAGGGGGAATCTATTTGAAAAACTACGCAGAAACAGACTGCTTATACAACAATTACAGACTCCTCCTCCTTGGAAACCTTCACATTGACCCATAACTCAGCACTGTTAAGCAGAATTGTAAGAAAGTAAGTAAATGCTGTCTTCCAAATATTTAATATAAGAAAATATGCGCTGCATTTAAATTATAGCTTTTATGATTGATTTTAATGGCAATAGAAAGGCAATGTTCCAATTTATCTATAAAACCAGAACTGATGCATTTACAAGTATCTTTTCTTCTCATGTAGCCTATTGTAAGCGTACACTAAGATAAGGTTTACCTGCAGATACTACTCATATTAGCAGTAAACTTCTTTTCCTGAACTGTGTACATTGCATACACTCTAAACTCAAATGGACCATCTTGAGCCTCAGAGGCACCAAAGAGGAGATATTTTATAATTCTGCAACATATCTTACAGAGTGTGGAAATACAACAGTAGCAGGAAACAATAAATTGAGATAGCAGTAACTTTGCTTACAGCCAACTTCAGAGACAACCGAGCATCTTGATAACCCTGCTGCCAAAACTATACACCGAATAAAGACATTTTAGGTAAATGACACTGAAACAGTCAAGAGCATTTGTTGAATGCCCTTGGTACTAAAGGAAAGTTAGGAAGACACTAATATTCAAAGACTCCCCGGAGATAAGGATAAATGAAGAACAGGACCTAAACAGGGGCACAAAAACCACTGCATGGAAGCGCCTGGTTGTCTTCACTGACACCGATTAACTAACAACGTGTGATACTAATCTATAAATAAATATCCGTTGAATGGGCAAGTAATATTAACACATTCTCAGAGGCTTTTCTTCCATGCAAATTCTTCATTATTTAGACCTAAGACCAGCCTGCATTTTCCCTTCCAAACGTCTTCTGAGATTTTCTGTCAGCCAGAGCTCAGAACACTTTAGGACCATTAATACCTTCCCTGGACAATGCCAATTGCTCAGATTACAATGACTCAATAAACGCACAAAAATGACAGGTCTCTGATGCTCAGTACCTCAGCAGCTTCCTACAGTACTCTTAGTATCACACAGGCTCAGCAATAAATAACTTTTGCAATTGCGTAAGTGAAGATGAGAGTCAGAAATCAGTAAGTACTCTGCTGCTAAAGAACCGAAAGGATCGTCTTGTCAGGGAAAAGAATCATTAGGGAGCACCGGCTATTAGAGATGCACATCCTACCACTCTGCCTGCAGTTGGAGGGAGAACAAATTAATTTGTAACTGGAAATATGAAAAGCCTTTGAACAAACTTTTGTTGCAGAGGTACTGAGGGTAGCGCTGTACACAGGAAAATGACTGTCCTCCTTACACCTATGTGAACCTCTGTGTATTTTGGCTTTAGTTTTTGATATTCCTACAAGCAATAATCTGTGTTTTAAAAAAATATAAGCTTAGATGTAGGATGGTTGCCAATGCTTAATTGTGTTCCCTGACATGCTTTTGGAATACAGCTTTGTAATTTTATCATTCAGTGCTTTTACTCTTTCCCATTTATTGACTGCTGGCACTGTTTACCTATTAATAGCTATCCCCAGAAGATCAAAATCACCAAGTTAGGCGAACCATAGATAAAATAACCACCTCAAGGCAGATTTGTAAATAGCTGAATTCTGAAAGTCTCTTCAATAGGGCATGCTAGCACCGAAACGTAATTATCCCTGAAGCTTCTGAAATGCAGTAGCCCCATCCAGTTCTTGGGCAGGGTGTTACAGACCCCACTAATACACGTTTAGCTCTTCCAGTTCTTCTGGTTTCATATCCCTTTTGTCCTCATCAGTCGATCTGCACGGCCGAAAGGCTCATTTGGGGACTGGATTGAAGGAAACTAATTAGCTTTCCATGCCCTAACCTCCTTAACCTTCCCTACACTGTCTTAGTGTTTGCTCCTAAATAATCTTCCACTAATATTGCATCCGAGTGCACTTCAGGGATTGCAATCTCCATTAGCTTTATTCTGAATAGAAGTCTAAATCCAAACTATGCCTCAAACACAATTAGGCACCAGTTTTTTCTGCAGTTGGAGTCACCTGCCTCAGCTTGGAGGATGTGGGTGAAGTTCAAGCTATTGCAGCTGCAAATTTGAAAAAATAATTTGCATATCCCACTGACAAATATCACATCAGAAAAATTTTAGCATAGGCCCTTTGTTCACATTTGCAATGATACTGAGGTGCTTGCTGGCACTTCTATTAAATATATTAAGCAATTTTCTGCATGTACTTTTTTATATTCCATTATAGCTCCATAAAGTTTTTAGTACAGTTTTTAGCTCTTTGTTACATCAGTCCCTGAAAAAAACAGAAACCAGTTCAGAAACAGTCACAGCTATAATACCTCAGTCAAAAGTGTCTCATGGCTTTTCTTGTAGTCTAGATGCAAACTCCCCTCATTTTATTAGCCAGAAAATTGTAAGTGAAAGTGATCTATGCACAGAGGTCAGATAAATGATTTTAACCTGGCTAAAAATCACCCGTTCATCAGATAAAGAGCTTCTCTACCTCCCTCTTGATCTGACGCTGTTTCATACACCTGTGTCTGAGGTTGCCAACAGCCTGCCTTCCATCATGACCTGGAAAACAAGGAATCTGGATCATATGCTTCAAGTTTTTGTCTCTAATCTCTAATAAAAAACCCACTCTAATAAAAAAAAATCATGGGAAAAAATAGTCTTGCCCCTTTTTTTCCCCCTCACAACTTCAGTTACACTTTCATTCTATAGAGAATTAATTTATTAAATTATTAGAGGGTTTTTTAAAAACACTTCTGAAGCAATGCCATATGGTGATAACATGCCTTGACAGAAGTGTGGTGGGTGGGGCCATTTCCATAGGGGGGTCAGTTGGTTTCTGTGTTCTGCGGGGTTTTTGTATCCCAATTTAACTGGGATATGCACAACAGAAGAAGACACTACGTCAGTTCTCCAGGTAGCCTGAAGTGATATGTATTACTCCATTTCGGTGGCTACAAGATGCTCAATTAGATCTGTTATTTTTATTCCTCAGTACTCCTTAGAAACTGTGACACAAGAAAGAATTATACAAGAAGGAATTGCATAAGAAATACAAAACTTTGGGCTCATTGTAGCAGCCCTTAAAATGACACCGTACATGCATAAAGTAGGACCAGAGGGCTAAATGAGAGAAAACAGAACCAGCTTCCCTCCTCCTGGTGTCCACATATGGTGCATTTACACACATGTATGTTTCAGTAACAAAAATTCTCGTTACTATTTCTAACGTAGATGTGTGTAAGCCAAACAGTTTATAGAAGTCTTTGTCCAGAATTTTTTCAAAAATGCTTTAAGAAATGCGTTACTGTACTACCACAACATTTTACGGTGCTCCCTAAAATATCTGCAAAAAAAAAAAATCAGTAAGGGAGTAACACAGTCAGATATTATTTAAATTCATTTGAAGCGAATGTCTTGATTACAACTTACTTGAAGGATACAAGTGACTTTAAGGAGATTTTAAAACATAATATGAAACCATCCCTTCAAATATTCATGAATATTTCATGAATATTCACTCTTACAGAAAGAAAGTCTCTAGTAAAAAGCAATAAAAGATAGCATATTTATTTTGGCTCCATCTCCCGCCTTATTCTTTTTCAAGGATTTCTGTCAGGTGCACTCTGGCAACATCTGTAAAGCTGGCTACTGAACTAAGGCCAGGGCAAGCGTCAGGTACGAGCCTGTCCCTGGTTACAGGAGATGATGGATTTGAAGAGCCAGCAGGATGGCAGCAGCCGCCGGCTATTTATCTGCTGTTGGTTTTGGATGCGGCCCTAAAGACTCACCATTTGATGTAGACTGAAAGCGAAACCGAGCACTGAAGTTTGGCAGGATGGGGGTGCGTTTGTGGTTTTGTTTGTTTTAAATCTCAGTACTCTTCATTCAGTAAAGTCCTCTCTGAAAGTATTTACTTACCTGGATTTTACACAAGGCAAAGAAAAACTCTGTGTTTAAGCATGCTTTTAAATAAAAAGAAAAATCAATCCACAATCAATTTAAGCACACATTTCCCCCTTCTGTACCAGGTGCACATCAACTGCTAGTCAATAAAACATAACAGAAATCAAATAAATATCTTCCCATCCCTTCGGGAACCCAGTGGGCACAGTGGCACAGGTCTGATCCCTCCCATGCTACAGGAGTGCACACAGGCCCCCTCTCGGCTCGGCTCGCCTCCCGAAACACCGGGGCCGAGCCTCAGAAATCCCAGCTGGGGATTGAACTGCAGCAGCAAAGCTTCCTCACAAAGGATTTTCGAGCCACGCTTGGAAGCAGCTGCACACCTGAAACCAGCATAAAGTTCAAGGGCGACGAGTGACCCAAAAGCAGCTAATACACTCGATAGTGCTAAGAGCTGCATCAAAAATTAACTACCGGCCAACATGAGAAACGAAGGAAATGTAACAACCATTTAAGTGAGACTGCACTAAATAACGCCTCTTGCTTCAGTGACTGTAGCCCAGCTGTACTCCATAATGACCTGTGAGGACTGCGCAAGCAGAGAAAGAGCTTTGTGTCTCTCTCAATGGCAAATGACAAAAACTGGAGTCACCGTCGGGACAACCTGCTGGGACTGCAACGGCTTTTGGGAGCGGATGAGGAAAATGGGCCCTTTCTCCAAACAGAAGCAGTCCATGCGGATCCAGAAGCAGCATTTAAAGAAAAAGAGGCTAGGATATACGAATTTGTAAAGTGCAGAGCACGTATTGCACAGATGACATTAACCAACAGGAAAGACCAGGTTGCAGCAAAGAAACAGAGCTTATGCCCCACACCCTTTATATATTTCCCTCCTATTTTTTTTTCCCACCACAGAGAGCAATCACAGCAAGATCCGCCACCTCTTCAGAACAGGATGGAGCTATCTCAGCTTCCGTTTCTCCCACTTAACATTCTCAACAACAAATACACTGTCTTCCAATATGTCAAAAAAGGTCTTTTAGATTAAATATGTTACCAAAAGTCAGGTGTAAGAGCTGGCCAATCTTTCCTCGGAAGGTTCTGATTTATGTTCTGTGTAACACTAGCTGTGGCCCTAACAGTGTCAGAGTCTGCACAAAGGTCTACCTGGTCCTTCAACTTCACCAACTGTCTCATTCCCACCATTGTGCTGGATTATAAATGTACTCCTGGGTCGCCCAAAAATTTATAGTGATTACAAGTGATCACACATATTCTCATTTAACATCACTGGAGAAACACTATGCATTTAAAAACACTTAGACTGTCTTAACTATCTTTTATTCATCAAAATCTTATGACACGTGAATTCTGGAGAAGGTGTTAAACTGAAATCTCTAAAAAAAAATTAGCCACCAGACAAATATTTTAAAAGCCTCATTGGAAAAAAAAGTTGATGGTGAGAGCTGGCCCCCCAAAATGATCAGTAATATACTTCCTCACTCCAGATCTAGGAAAAAAAATAACACCTTACTACCACCACCGTGTGTCTAGTCACAGACATCTACGTGCTCTCCTTTAAGTGCTGGAAAACTGTATTATTGTTAGGGCTGTGCTCCTTTGGCTAGAGCAGATCCTAGCATCCCATCTGTGGTGACAAAAGAACCCCAGGGGTGGTTTTATTGCTGATTACTTAGAAAGAGGCATATGAAAATATTTATAGGAAATAGTTTCAGGGACAAGTTAATTGCTGTTATTTTTAGTGAATCCTGTAAAGCATCAACACAGAAGCAGCCATTTGGCAAAAGTGTTAGCATCTGAATAATGTTCTTAGAGAAGAGTACTAATGCTCTTCCAAATTTTCTATTGCTTTAATATCACATCATTGATGAAATACTTACAGTAGAAATAGTAGGAAAGCAAACTGCTTCACAAAAACAAAACCATTCCAGCCCCCCCCTTGAAAAACAGATTCATTATTCATTTTAACATCATTTAAAAAAAGGTTCTTTTATTTGCTTGTTTTTTTCACCAGTCAGGAAAGATAAAGTATTTTAATGCCTTTCATTTGTTGTACTGACAGTTAAAAACTGTATAAAAATTATAATGTTAGACCTAAATAGCTTTCTACATGTCTCGTTTTCAGAAGCGCAAAGTGAACAGATTCAACTTATTGAAAACTCAGGCTATTGATTTAGGACGTATCTTTCACAGAATGGTTGGGGTTGGAAGGGACCGTAAAGATCACCTAGTTCCAACCCCTCCCCCTGCGCCTAACAGTGTAAGCGAAATTGTCTACCAAGAAATCAGTGGATTCCTTTTCACTGGAACAAAATACAACCAATGGGCTTGGACACTGAGATTTTCTAGAATTCATGGAAAGCTTGTCACTTTCTCAGGAATAAAATGCGTGCATAAATATTAGGGTACTAGACAGGATTTCAACATGCATATAATCAGAAGCTTGTAAAAGTGCATGACTTGACTTGACTTCACTTAACCTGTGGTTCTGTTAGTATACACCTAACAACACCCGGAACAAAATGCTCAGCAATTTACACCGAAGGAAATAAACATCACTTCAGTGATTTACATCAATGCTGACGATTTGGAAAGATGGCATTAACATTTAATGGAAGGGGGTTTGTGCCACTGCTTTTCTTGAGATAAGAAACACATGCTTCTCTAAAGAATTCATTCCTTTTTTCTTCTGATTACAATACAGAGAAGTAGCTGCTTGTCTTACCCAGCCAACACCAAAAAACTCCCATCGACTCAGAATCCTGAGTCCTCTCTTACATAAGAATTAATAGGGCAGGTCATATCTTTTATAATCCTGCCTCAAAAGCCAAATAATTCTGTGTCTACACCTTGTTACGCAGCTTTCACCATGAAGTTACATCTTACACCATGAAGTTACTATTTAAACCCATGTTAATTAATAACGAGTAATAAAGCATGTAATAAAATAATTCCTTTTCAGGCTATACATAAAATTTATATCCCAAATCAGTTTGTTTTATTTTCAGTAAGTAATTCAGAAAAGTAAGAACAATGAGGATCTAAGATTAACTTCCTAGAACATTACTAAGGATTTCAGCGTGTTTTTAAAGCAGTTTTACACGGCTTGATAAATCAATCAAGTGTTGTAGCAGATGTCTAATGTATTCTTTCCGCATAAGCCAAATAGAAGTGGGTAGCATCTGCGTCAGATGCAAGCACAACTGCTTGCCAGCGAGGTTGGCCACGAGATGATGGATGCTGATTGACAGCAACTATCAAAGGTTGAACCAAAGGTTCTTCAAAGAGAAATTCACACAGAGTTATTTTAGGGATAAGAAAGATGTTCCTCCAAAGAATGAATTCCTTTTTCTTCCGATTACTATAAAAGCCACTGTTTTTCTGGGTAACTGTTTCAATGTTGTAACATAAAGAGACTTATATAAAAAGATGTGATTATTCCAGCTCATAAAAAAGTCAAATGGAAACCCTATTGATTTTTAACAAAACCTGCTAGATTAGGCCCGTACCATTGATTTATGAGACTTGTATTTTGCTAATCAGAGATCAATCTTATTAAAGTTTATAGCAGTTTCAAGGAAAAGAATAGCCATATTGCTTTGATAAGAAAAAATAAATATTAATACATTAACAGAAAGATGTAAAATCAGTTGTATTGTACAAATATGCTGTATACTGCTCTGCACGGCTTTCCATCAAAGAAAGAGAAGTGAATTCCAGAACAAACCAGGGCTCCTCTCCCTTCCCATACGTTACCACTATCATTGCTTTTCGTTATTGCTGAAGTTTGACACCTGAGACTATGCCATCTGATCCATTCTTGTTTGCCCCCATACAACTGCGTTTTGATGCTTTCTAACAACGAAATTTCTCACGTGAAATTCTCAGTAGTCATCTTGTTTACTGCCTTGATTTAAATTTCCTTCTCTGCTGGATTCATTAGTGGAGTAGCCACGTGAAAACGTGAAAGAGTATCATCTCCAGATTCCTGCTTCATTCCTGTCCTCAAGGCTTCCTTAGCCTCTGCCTTGCAGTAATTCTCCTGACCTCCCTTTTTCCACTTCATCATCAGGAATCAGTTCTTCCAAGGCAAACACAATTGTCCGCCCTCTCACTAATCCTCCTTCTCTTTCCAATCATTGCTACAAAGCCTGGCAGGGACAAACCATTTATCAGCTTTTCACACCTCTCTGCACTTGCTTCCAAATGACCCTTTCTGACCTGCTACTTCCTCCAGCTCTTACCAAACGCGATAGGAAGATTCTGCAAAACACGGCATCTCCAATACACAAAGTCTGTTCTTCATGCTGACCTGGTTCATGATGCTTAAGATAACAAACTTGTGCTGAGAAGAATGAAGATGTAAGTGGGAATCTGAGAGCTGGTAGGACTTCAAATGAAAGCCACCTGACGCTTACAGCGAATTTTTAAATTTAATTTCATATCTTAGGAATTCTAAAACTCAGTGTTTCCAACAAAGCTTTGGACTTCGGCTTAAGGATAAATCTGGGGTCACTGAATAAATGTTTTTTGCTGGTACAATGAAATGCCATTTAGACTTGGCAGTTATATACTACAGAGTCATGATTTCCCATCTGTGATTTCAATTCTAAAACTTGATTTTGGCAACATGTCAAAGCCCCGGCATTTTCCAAAGCCCTGCTCACATACCACACAGAGGCCACTTCAGTGGTCCGCATGGAGCTCCGTCCCAAAGAGGCCCTTGTGGGCGACGGGCTCCTGGGAACCTCAGGCTAAAATCAGGCCGCAGGATGTGGAAAATCATGAATTAGAACGTTTGACCAGCAACTCTCTACTATTCTGATTGCTTCCATTAGAACTTCACTTGTCCAAATGCTGCCAACTGGGGCCCTCCTTCCAGGTTCTCCTAGAATCAGCCTCTCTGGAAATTACAATTGCATTTCTATTTTACAAGACCGGACTATTTTTTTTTTCCTTTAGCATTCTGTCTTGGAAGAATGCATTAGTCTCACAGCACTTTTTTATAGCTGAACATTTCTTTGTCATTTGAGAGTAATTTAACTCTCATTTAACTGCATTCTGCTTTCAGTAATATGATTTGGTTTGGTACAGTACGCAGAAAATGTCTTCATTTCATAGAATCAATTGCACCGAAAGAAAGGGAACAGAGAAGACTGGCTATAGAAAATAAATTAAGATTATTCTAGCCAATATTATACTACCTTTAGTCTTTTAATAAACTAAATTTGCACTGTTAAATTCTGTTAGCAATATTAATGCTCAACATCCATTAAGGTACTGGCATACAATTTTTGTCTCCCCGTTAGTTCATTGTAATCCAGCTCACTATAGAGCTGGGATCTAGGTAGCAATCTGGGAAACAATCAGGGAAAAATATGTTTAAAGAGATCATCACAACATTCTGTTCATCAGGTATATTATAGTATCCTACAACACATACTTGAAGCCAAATCATTTTTCCAGTCGTGCAAAGTTGCCGGAAAACGCACCACAATTTCAGCAGGTGACTCCTAGTGAGGATCAGTGCCCAGTTTTCTATACTCCCACTGAAGCTGTTTTATAAGGCCTTGTTTGCAGAAAGTAAGGACCAATACTCCTTAAAGCAAGGACAACATTTCTTAAAAACCAGCCTTCTTCAAGAGAGCTCAAACCGGAATATCTTTTAGCCATTAGCAACACGTGAATATTTAGACTGCACTTTAAGGTGCATCACAAAGCAGATGCAACGCTCCGCACACCCATGCATGTATCCAGGTGGGACTAGCTGAAGAGCATCTTGTTTAACCTCTTGGTTTCAGTAGTTGCTTGCTTTTTATTATGGAAATGTCAGGCTTAATTATGCTCTTGGACTGCTGAAGGAATTAATTAGAGTGGGCAGTTTGTCAGATACTAAGCTGCAGTGTTTTCACCCAAATGCATAGCCTACAGTTAGAGCTTTGTGGTTACACATCTGTTACGCACACATACATGTCACAGGGTACTGCTGTTATTGCTCAGGCCAAACCTAAGCCTCCTGCAGTCATAAATAAGCATTTCTACAAGTTTCCTATTCCTTTTCCTACTGGCAGAAGAATTACATCCCAAAAAGGGTGTGTGTTCAGCTTTGCAGCACAAATGTGAATTCCACACCAATAGCTTTTTCTTTCCTACCTACTGCCTCTAAGCCATTATACTAAAAAAGAGATACACGGGGAAACTGCTGCTCCTTCCCTGGTACTCCGACTCTTTCAAAGAGTAAGTAAACAAATCCTTTTCTTTTTCTTTCTCTGCACTAAGCAAAATATCATTTGCAAGAAACAGAAGAAAGAAAATCTGCAACCAATGCAAAGCAAAAGGAACAAATACTTACATATCTTAATTCTGAGTTTAGAAACAAACACACAAAGAAACCCCAGGGCAGTGACTTGAAGGATTTGTTTGAGGAGGGACTTTTCTCTGGGCCACGCAACAAGGACAAAAGCACAAAGCGAGAGAAAGTCATAGACATGTTTCACTTGATCTTTCAGTAATCTGATACAATGCTGTGTGTAAGGGGAACGATGATAATATTGGCGCTGCTGAGCTGCTTGAGTGGATAATGGACTGGCTGGGTTATTAAAGACAAGTGCTTATAAAAGAATTCACTTCAGAGCAGAGGGAAAACACCAGTAGCGTGCCATAAAGATCAATACCAGACCACTTTTGTTTGATTTATTTAATCAGTGACCCCAGAGAAACAACATGCAAGGAGAAAGAGAATCTGCTGATTGCAGAGAAGAGGGGTGGGAGGGGGGGACGGGGAGGGGGGGCCGCAAGAGGCGATGGAGCTGCCAGCTCGGGGCACAAATGCACGGACAAAACAGGGAAGGGTGAGGAAATAACACGTACAAATCCTGGGCATCCAAACCAAGAAATGAACTATTTATAAAACACTAGTTTCAATCACACAATAGAGAGAGTGAAGTCATCCTTCCAGTTTGCAGGTTTGAGACCATTGTAGCTTCTTATTGCAGTTTTAGCTGTATCAAACAAAAGGTGACCACATGCCCCCCAACTCTGACCATTCTGTGGTATAGAGGAGACCAACAGTGCTCACCAGCAGAAGGTGTTTCTGCAGACGGGAAAGGGTACGTGCTCCTTCAGCGCTTATGCAAAAAACAAGCTGCAGCAAGGAAGGTGCCTTTTTTCCCCCCATATATATATATAAATCAATAAAATTTCTAATAATGAAGTAATAGACAACATTTCCGATATTCTGGTATTTAATGCAGTACTAGACCAGACAGCTTGAGGAGATGAAATACATCTATTGGCATAGAACATGCACAAATACCCGTCAGAAATGGTGAGAGCACGGCTCTGCACTAAGGAACAGAAGATCTGCTAAATCACCTGATGAAGTTCCTTCGAGTCCAACTTCGTATGCTGGAAACTTAGAGAAACCACCAAAGGCCCTTGACTTTGAGCTTAACTGCAGGAAAAGCATTATAGTCTACGAAAGCACAACAGTCTAAAATATTTACAGTAAATAAAAAAAGCAAATATAAATCAAAGGAAATTATATTGCTACTCAGAATTAGTGTTCCTTTAGGAACATTTTGAAGATTATTATAAAAAGTATGTCAAATATTTAGAAAGAGTGAAGCAAGGTCACACAGGATTCAAAAACTAATTAAATGAGACTTCTGTTTAGAAAACAGTAGATAAAGAGTATATGAAATTCTTCAGTGAGAAGAAAATTGTATGTCACAAAGGATTTCATGCTAATATCCAATGCAGAAAAACAGAGACACTGGCTCGTGTAATAAACTAACTAATAAAAACCTGGACAACACAAGAATCTGAGCAAAAGTTCTTTTATCACGGAAAGGTCATTCAGGACATCCTTTAACTAATAAGAGGAAAAAAGCCCCATTGAATTGGCCACTGTATATATTTTCTCTTTAAAGACTAAAGAGAATATGTCAAAAACCTGTGCATGTTAACGATGAGAATTTATGCACTTTCTTCCACCTGTGTACATTTAATATTTATTTAGGTGAGTAAATACATCACTTAGGATTAGCCTTTGCTGCTGCAGCAGGTTGTTTTCCCACTTAGGCCTAGGCTCATTTTTTGTGTTTTGTTTGGTTGTGTTTTTTTCCCCCTAAGAAGAATTGATTTCCCTGAAACATAAAAAGAATTTTGAAAAGAACATGTTAAGTTGCGCGTGCTCATGTACGGCATTCTGTCAGCTGCTTACAATGTCTGCATGCTTACAATTGCACTCCCTTTTGTAGAGTTCCTCCATTTGAAACAGGTTTAAATAGAAACTTATGGCTCACTGCAAGTGGGAAATGAGGTTTTGGTCTCTCTCTGTATACTAATAATTCCTATAATCCATTATATTCTACTAGAGCATCACATTTGTCATTGTTTTCAGAAGGAGGAAAGAAAAGTTTTTAAAATCCTGTATACGAGATAGGGGCTGAAATTTCAGCTCTTGATGTAAGGCAGTTAGCAGCATACAGTCTTTTACATACCGAGAATGAGAGCTGGCAAATAATGTTTCTCATGAAGAATCACCAAGACTTTTGTTTCTAATACCTCAAGATAATATGTTTTAGAAATCTGTGGGTTTTATCGGGCATTACAGTTCCAAATAAGCTGAAGAAATGTTTACCTCTGAGTAACCACAGTTAGAAGTGTTCCAGCTGCATTCTCAATTTCCTATTTTCTGGTCTATCAACAATTCAAGTGTCCTTTGGTTTCCATATTCTAAGAATAATGCCTCAATATTTCCTTTACTTTTTCAGTAAGATCCAGGTATTATAAACTAAGGCAGCCTTGGGAAAGATGTCAACATAAGGAACAGCCTCAAACAACCAGAGTCATTGTAATAGAAACCCTACTGCAAAAGCTTGTTCGTGTACCCAATACTGCATACGCTGTACGGGAACAGCACGAGATGAGCAAAATTCCTTTTGAGTAAGACAGTTCCAGGATCTGGCATTAGATCCTGACAGCCTGTTTTCTGACTGATGGTGGTTTTCCTCACAAACTTTGAACCCTAAATATCTTTCCGACTTTGCTGTAGAAATCAATACATTTCTCAAAGGTGTTAGAGAAGGGAACAGAGCGACTGCAGTGACCATTAAAGATGCATCCTTATTCAGTTGGCCCTAGGGAAAAGGAAAGAGAAATACTGGAGTAAGAAGAGAAGGTTTTTGGATCGTACTAAATTCACTCTGCTTTATTTCTTGACAAAATGAAAAAAAATCTTAAAAACTTATTCTGCTTAAAACACAGACCTGATATAAAGACTTCCTTTTCAAGCAGACATCCATAATTCACAAAAGCTGCTCTTCACGTCAGTTGTAACACCGTTTTGCCCATTGTCTTTAATTACCAAAGGCCAAAAAATACTAAAGTATTTGTTCCTACCCACAGAATTAACCAGGCAAACACTTGATTTCAGAGCTCATCGTAAATATTTAGTAACCAATTAAAACGTTTTTCTTCCTTAGCAGAATTTTAGCTCATCATTTCACTGTGCTCTGCTGAGTAGCTATAAATAAAAACGCAACCTCTTTTAATGTAGAAATGTCTGAAAGTAAAGTCAAGGGCCCAATTCATTACAAATGTTTTGCCAAGGTCTGAAGACAGTTTACACTTTTTAATTTGCAGAGCCGCCAAAGTGTTGATTGTATTCTTAATTCATATTGGATAATTTACATGCAAGTCACACGCTTTGTTGTGTGTGCTGGGTTTAATGCCATTATGAAAGTGTCTTCGGGGAAAGACAAGAGCGGAGAATATATTCCATTTTGGTAGGTATAAACAAAGTCTGATATGCCCAGTAATCAATTTTTATCTTTAGTTTGAAAGAACACAGTAGAAGCAAACAGGAAGCTATTGGGAAAGGAAAGAGATGCAATTTTGGCACTGATGAATGCACAAAACAGCAAGGCCAAACACATGGACCTTTATCACTGTATTATTAATATTATCACAGCACAAAAGGTATTATAAAAGCACAACTATGGTGGTTTTCAGTGTTCCCTGGAGCATACAGCACAGGCTAGATTCTGAAGCAAATCCACCAGAATTTGTCAAGGGCAGAGCCTGGCATCAAAGCACATCACTCAGCTAAACTGAAGCCACACGTTACATCTCAATGCAACAACAAAAGGACAAAAGGACGTGGCAGGATTTGAAATTCGAAAGTTCAAAGTTTTGCTTATTTTGTGTAAAATGCAGTGTAATATGAAAACTAAATCCCAGGGGAAACATCAAGAAAAGGAGGTGTTACAGACAGTTTTCAAGGGAATCCTACTAACGGTGGTATTAAGAGTATCTAATCTAGTAACACTATTTTCTCAAATATAGTCACTCAGAAGATACACAGCAAACCTTTCAACAGGCTATAACAAAGACACTATTCTGTCAGTTATAGTCACACTAGATAGTAATTTTTTGGAAATATGGATAAGTTTTGTAATACATTCTATTCTCATTGTCATTTGCGTAATATATAATTAATTTTTATTGTATTGTTTCGTGTGGTAAAATTCATAGCTAGCGCAGAGCGCAACAAATCAGATAAGGCAATATATGCTTTATATATTCTGGGAAAGTTAACAGCAAACCGTCTTATACTGACATTTTTAGTGTTCAGTAGTTTCGTTTGTCATTTCCATTTTCTTTGTTTATATGTTCAGTATCTAACAGTATGGATAGTCATTAAAAACAAGGAATATTTGAACTAATCACTTAGTGTAAGAGCCTCTTTTCATGCAATATAACGGAAGTGTAAATTCAGTGTCCTTTTCAAACAAGAAAAGGAGTGGTGAAAGAGAGATACATCTTATTATGAATCCTGCATACCATCGGTCTCCTGCGCCCCAAACTAATTCTACTTAAAGTTAGCAACATATTTGTTATATGTTGAAGTCATAAAACATGTGTTTCCAACTCTTTGCTCAAACCCAAACACAGTCAAGTCAAAATTTACCTGAATTGTGAAATGTCTAAGATATAATTTTTGAAGTTAGCAATAATTTGTTTCACAGCAGGGCAGAAGTCAAAAAAAAAAACCCAAAACCAAACCCACACAAAAAACCCCAACCAACACTTTTGTATAGAGCTTCATAAACCAGACTTTCTCTCTCTGTTATATTATCTGCTTCAGGGAATTTCTGGATGCTTGTCAAAAGAAAATAAAATAAATTTTAAATTCTGTTAAGTATTACAAGTAACATTCATTTAAAACCAATTTTTCAACACAGGCTACATAATTATAAATATTGGCAGGGTTCATATGTCCCAGGGAGGAGAAAATTTTAATAAATAGAAATTTAAACTTTTGTTATACAGTGATTCCACTTGCTTACAGTGACACCGAACACTTACATCCACTCTATATACACTTACATTTGAAGTAGAAAATATTGTTCTATCCAACACTCCATCCCTAGACAATGAAGATTTTATGTTCACAGAGTATTTATGTGCATAGTCTCGAGGCAAAGTGCTCAATGTGAGCAATAACCTCCCTGTTCCAGTGGAAGATGGATGTAAGATGTTCCCATTTGCTAAATTAAAGTCATGCGAACTGAAGTCTAGTCAGAACACTGTATTATTACACAGTCATCAGCCTTTTGATGGATTTGCAGAGAAAGGAACCATTTTAATCCCGGAGTTGGATTTCTGTGGTTTGTTCTGTGGTACTGCTCATGGACTGAACTAGTTCAGACACCCATCTCAGCTTGAAACTTGAGAAAACTTCCCACAGCAATAAAACATTAAAAAAATTGTATGACAAAAAAAATGGAAAAAGGGGAATGTAGCCACCCTAATCACAATCCAGGTGACTCATGAGATATTTACTAAGAACCAGTATTTCAAGTGAAAAAACGCAGGATAACTTCGTATTAAAAAGTGTATGCTTCTGCTGCACTCAGAAAGTAAGCGCTAAGACATACGGGCCGCGCAATCTGTGTGGCGCTATGGACAGGCATGAACTGCACATTTCCCAATTTGTTACAGCTATTCTTACACAAACAAGCGATTCTTATATTCAGTGCATCAAATCAATATTTCAAAAATTCCCTTCTAAAACCTGCTCTAAAATCTTTCCTGACTAAGTGCCTCCTCCTACATCTCCAAGACCTTTCACAACCTTCCAAAGACAAGACTGCCTTCTGTAGGGCTCCTTTTTCAGTAGAACCCGGCCACTCGTGCTGTCCCTAAATATCACTGCTATCATCAGCCTGCTGGCGCTTGCCAACTCACGTGCATCTTGTCACAGATGTGGATGAGATATTATGTCATTATTCTTCCTATTACATTAGTCCAAGTGCCTAATAAAATGAAGTCTGGTTATTTTTTGTTTCCAGATTTGCTTTCTGTCCAGCTCAGGGAAGATGTTACATGTGATTCATAAAGAAAATTGCAATTTAGGTGTGTGCTAGCATATTTATAGAATGATACTGCATACCAAATTAGATACTAAATTCCGATTTGGACATGGCAATTTCCCTTGTGATGACGTATGTCATCCCATTTCCACTGGAAAAGTGTATTCTCTTTTAAACTCAGAAGGGAATACATTGTTTTATTTAAAAATCTCATCCTGCTAATCCCCCCAGCAAACTATTCAATTTTCTTTCTCATTTATTGGCCATAACAAGTCAGCTCCTCTTCATCTCTTTGTCCACATAAGAAGTCTCTTTTCCTACTAGGTTTCTGGGAATCAAGTCTTGAATTTTAAATGTAAATACTAGTTTATGTCATATTTTATTGTAAGTATATTTTAATGGATTAATTTACCGTGTATTTAATGAATTTAACTCCATTAAAAGTATTCATTTTAATTCAATTTCTGTTAATAGAAAGAAGTACTGGTAAAATGGAAGCTGAATAGTATAAGACACGTATCACAAACATGATCAGTACTGGAGATCCACATAAATCAGTCTTGGGGGTTTTTTAATCAGCTCTGGAGAATGCAGTTCATATAAATACCTGTGTTTTCTTCAGAGGAAAAAAAAAATAAATGTTTCTACAAGGATAAGAATATTTATTATTTGCTAATGGCTTACTAAGTTCGATATCTTTTTTCTCATCTATTGCAAGCCCACATCATTATCAAGTAGAAAACTAAAATAATTTTCTTCCGGTTACAAATCAAGTAACAGCAATAGTGAACAAAAATAATTCAGAAAATGATTCATGTATCCCTATACGTGGTGAGTAATCTATTGGCTGAAATTCATAAAACTACTTGGCAAACACTTGATAAAGCTGTACCCAACCGGGATCAATCTGCGAGTAATACACATCAGGGAGAAGACCAGGAACATTATCCAAAGCTGACTAGTCAAAGAGAGACTTTTTTTTTTTAATGTCAACCTCAATGGGCTTTCAATTGAGCCCTAAGAACTGTATGAGAAACCTAGCATGCTGTGCTCAAAGGTGAACCTCGAAATTAGAGATTTGCTATGCCAAGAACAACCTAGGAGCTTCAATTGGAAATTTAATATGTTAAAAATGAAAGAAATACAGATTGAAAGGGTGCTTTGCAAAAGTAATTACTAAAACACAATCAATATTTTAAAATGCAAGCACATTCTGAAGATCAACAATAACTACAATCAAGAAGATATATACAACTCCAAATGTCTAATTAACGTCTCTGCGAATACAAGGCATTGTCAATAAAGGCACCAACTGTGGTCAGTCAAATTCTGTGATAATCTCTTAAGACTTTCTGAAGTCCTGGGGACAGAAGATAGACAAACACAAGTGATCTCTATGAAAAATCAAGCTCAGAAGTTACACATTTGATGTGATGGTACATGAAGTATCTACTCTCGCTGTCCTCATTTGTTCTGTTCAATGAATATGGATTAGCAATTAACCACTGCTTCACTTGAAGTTAAGATGTATCACAGGAATAAATTCAATGTGGATTATATGATGTGAACTTCTTATTGATCAACTTGCAGAAAGTGACCTCAAAACTACTGTCAGCCTTATATGATTGGAATTATTTGTCTTATTGTTGTTGTATCCAATTGTGTTAGATCTTTCATTGGAGATGTGCTAGTGCTGCTAGGAAGCAATTAGGATTAAAATGGTTCCAGTATTTCCACACACTCCCCCCCAACAGGCATTCAATTTTCTCCTGTTCTTCTGCATGGAGTATCTGATAGAGGAAAATGGCTGCATCTCATACAACTCACTTCTTCTGGCACAAAACTCATCATAAGATTGCAAAAATAAATAGAAAAAAATGTAGATGCATATAGTGCAGTTTATATAGCTGCAAAGTGAGAAATCCATCTTTTGCTTAGATGTGAATATTCTACCGAAAAATTAAAAAAAAAAAAACAAATCCCCTTTTCTTTATTGCAGAAGAATCATGAGGGTATGTAACATACTGACGTCAGGAAAAGTGGAAGCCTCTGATTCCATGGCTGTGAATGGTGCTGAGGCCTGCCATACCGTACTGTCAAATAAATTAAAACACAACCAACCACAAGAAAGGAATTACAAAAAAAAAATTATACCTGACTAAACTCTAGCACACTGAGCAACTGAAAGAGTTTTACCGAGCTCACTACGCTGTATCTGTCAGGAGTAATTAGCAGGTAAAAAAAGGTCAAATTTTCAAAATAGGTCCTTTTCACTGACAACAGCAGATACTGAGGCCCTTACTTGTAAACAAACTGGAGCAGAGCAGGATAATTATGAAGCCATATTATAAACACCCAAGTGGCATAAATATAAAAAAATAAGTTCCAGTCACAATCTAAAAAAGGTAAGGAGTTATTTAGAACAAAAAAATAATCAATTAATTCATCTTTTGGATACCTGGCATTCTTAAGGGACTAACTCACAACCAAGATCTATGACAAAACACAAGGCGACAACAAGCCTCAGAAGAAATCCTTGACAAAGCAACCAGAAATTTATAAATAAATGAAGCTACCCATTTCAGAATGAAGCGTAAGCATCAACAATCCTTTGAGCCTCTCAAAGCTCCACTACAGCAGATATTACCAGCCTGACATTTAGGAAAAGCTGTTCTGTTGCAGTTTTCACCTCATTTTCAAGAGCACCAGTAGAGTAAGCACAGTGAAGATGGTAACAATGGCAGCACTGAGTCAAAAGAAATATTCATACGCACAGAGAACTCTAAAAATAACATACAATGGGGAAAAGGTAAAGTCAGCACACAGACAATTCACATGGCTCCCATTAACAAGGAAAGGGCACAAGGGTGTCAGAGGTGGGAAGAATGAGTGTCCTGGCTTCACGCACGAGGAAGGAGCGCTCTCTGGAAGCGAGCACATGGAACTTGATGGAGCAAAGACCTGGAATCCAGACAGCATGATCAAATTATACTGCACTACCAACAGGCTGCCACCTTTTGACACTCTTTGTGGCAAGTCTGGGAAAATAAAACCACCATGGTATTATAAACTTATGTCAACAACTCTACAGCATCACAGATACACTGGGAGAAGAACAAAAGGCAATATAATCTGGGGTTCAGGAACTGTCATCAGTTCATGCATCTAAAAACAAGATAGCAGAAGAACCTTAAGAGAGAGCGCCACCATTAGATGAAGTGGTGACCCTAGAAGGACGAATTCTACTCTGTGTTTTTTACTATGGCTCCTAATCTCACCAGGTTTTGGACTTGTAATACCCCATTTAAGAACACAATGCAGTAAAAGTTGTCTGTACTTTGTAGGATTTTAACAGCAGCATTTATTTCTATGGGTTTCCATCTTTATTTGAAGTGCAGAATTTTGGAACGCCTCCTCAGCAGCATCTCAGCTCATCCACTAACCAATTTACACCCTTTAGGGTGATCCCTAAAGCGGCTTTTTCACTGGGTCACTGTGCTGTATCTTGGCTGCACAAACACAAACGCTGTTATTTATGTTTACAGAGTAATACTGAATCTGTGAATACATGGCTCTAAGTAAATGTCAATCACTAATCAATACCAGTCCATCAGCTGTAATAGTACCTAGAAGAATTACTGTTTAAAAATACCATTATAAACAAGACAGGAACTGTTGTGATTACAACTGTCTACAGTACAAGAATTGTATTCAGACAATTCCACCAAAACCGCTCAAATTCTAAGGCATCCTTGACCAAAACCCACCTAGAACAACTGCTTGGAGTTTCTTCTAAATTATTCAAGTATTATAAAATAAACAGCTGGACGCTGTTTCAACCTGCTGGGAGCTGATGATAGGAAATGGCACCATATGGCTACTTGAGCCTTCCCAGGCATGGCACAAAGGGTCCAGTACCGCTCCATTTGCAAGAAAGAAAATCTTGAGTGCTTAAAGGTCTGTCTTTCGTCAACACCATGGCATGGCAGCTCTCTCCAAATTAAAACTGAAACCACCCTTCATTTTTTCACAAATAGTTACGTTTTGCGCAATAATAGAGAAAGTAAAAAGTGTAGAGACATGCAGTAACCAAATTTACAATCATATCAGGCAGGAAGATGTATTTATAATGAAGAATGTTTATCAGTTCAACAAACCTAAAGTCTTCCAAATGGCATTTAATGCTCTTCATTCATAAACATATTGTAACTGCAACGTCTGTTAAAATTTAGGATAAAAACGAATGCAGAAGTACTATAATATTTGTGGAGACAGAATATGATTTTTTTCCCACTTAGGTCTAATAACAGGGTTCATACAAAAGAATTAAGTACATTGAAGGACAAAATCATCCCAGTTCAGGAAATTGGAGAGACTATTGAAGGATTTGTTCAAAACTAGGCACCAAAACTCTATTCCTAACCAAAGCCGCTGTCCCTCAAATTCCTTTGTGCATTTTTCTATATCAGGGCGTTCGTCAACCATCAGCCAGCTTCTTAAAACTAAAAGCAATCCACATGCTGTCACCTCTGACGTAAGTCATTCTAACCAAAAAGAAAAGAAAAGGGGAAAAAGCCCAAGTATTTCTGGTTATCATTTTTTTCTCAGATGTAGCTGTTTTTAAAGGATCAATAAGAATAACAACTAAAAAGTAATTTCTGTATGTCCAGGAGGTTAATTAGTTTGTTTTATTTCTGTTATTAGGTCTTCCTTTGCTCCATCTCCTGTGTTTTCTTCTATTCTTTTTGACACTGTTCCATGGAAAATAGCAAGGGTGGAAAATCATGTTAATTCCTTTCATTGTAATGAACAGTGGTATGTAAGTAGTCACATGCTATCACATCAACGCAAAAAATTAGTCCGAATTTGAATATTATCACCCTTTGGTGCCCTCATGAAAATATAATTCAAATAGTGACATTACTACTTTTTTTGGTTTTTTCCTGAAAGAGCAGCAGACTAAAGCACAGAAGAGACAAAAGACGTTGCATTCAGGGGTGGAGCCAATGGGCCGTAAGCAAAGAATAAAAGCTAGTCTCCCTACCACTGAAGTGGAAAAATCTTTGCTTCTGAAGTAGTTTTGCAGTGAAGCCTTCTCCATGCACTAACAAAGTCTATAAGAAAGAATGAAAAGCAAAAATTCTACAAGCCAAGGTCCTACACTCCGGAGTTTCAGAAACTGGCTGCAGATGTTTCCTTCCTACCAGCTAACCACAGATGTCCCGTCTTGTCCAAACACGCTTTGCATTCTCCATGTCACAGCTTAAAATCTGTTCTGTGCTACCAACAGTTTTTACCAAAAAAAGCAGTGCCCACATTGCTTTTAACTTCTTTAACATAGCTGTTGGGAGATGAAATTTCAAGTGTATCTGTCTTTAAGAGAAATTATTTAAGTGTTACCTTACCAGAAGAAAATCTTCCAACAAATGAGAGTCACGTGACTTTAAGACTATTTTACAAATGTTAAGAGTATTTTTTTTTAGAAGGGGAAAGATTCTGCAACTAATCAACTACAGCAGTCTTCACATTAGCAATTTCTGAACAAATCTCTTCTGGGAGGCTGAATTTTAACGCAAGTTCTGCTGCCCAATGGTCATCAGGAGCAGTTGCACAAAGGACAGAAATTCAACTGCGTACTTGCACTTGACTGTGTTTGTACTTACACATATTTATTTTTAAGGTGTTTCTTTAGGAGGAATAAGTCATTCTACAAAGAGCAATCTTTTGGTTGGAAGATCTGGCTTTTATTTTATTAATATAAATTGTTCATAAAGGGAAGCTCAAAACTCCTACTGATTTTTAAGGTATTTGAACTTTACTCAAGCTTCTCCTGTCATTGATTAGGATGAGAAGAGGGTGGAAAGAGAAAGAACCTACAGATACAGACAGAATGACCACGTAATATGCAGTTCCCTGGAATCAAATTAAAAACAGGGAACTGATATTCAAGAACAGGTGATTATCTCAGTTGCACATTCAGTCTCATAGCTGCCCTGTCATTCTGGTGGAATTTTTTTCTTATGATATTTAATCCAGGATTTTCCTCTGTCTCTGGCCCTCCTCTTCACTACTGTTTCACAATTTCAACCCTGGAAACTATCAAGCACCTGTTAGAAGTACCATTGGAAGGAAAAACCTCCAACCTTGTGTTTTGTGGTGTTGCATGTAATCTGTCATTTTTTGCCCTGAGCTTACATTCAAATACATTAAAAAATATGAACAACAGCTTCCTTACTTTCCTTCAGAATAGAGAATCCTAGAATACTGGCTTTATTTTGATAGTACCTACTAGACAATTTTTGATAAAGAAATAAATAGATGATCCAAAACTTATTTACTTCACACATAACACTAAAAATATTAAAGCAAACCACAAGATATAAGCATTAAAAAGTAGAAATTTCCTGGCCACCTCTTGTTTCTGAAATGTTAAATTATTTTAATACCATGTAATTGCTGTATGCTCAAACATGATAATACCCATGACTAATTGACATTCTTACAATTATACCTAATAATCTCTGAAACATCAACATGGAAGTCAACAAGCAGCTGTAACCATGGCATTAAATCTCTAAACACAGTATCTGGATCTAAAGTAAACCAAAAATTTTTAAAAATGCATGAAATGAGTCAGTTTTTACAAAGCACAGGAACAGGTTGCCAGCTTGTGCAAGGAATTTGGATAAGACGACCTCCAAAGTCCTCTTCCAACCTCAGCCATTCTGTGAACATTAACCTTTTACCTCAAGAGAAGGCTCTCATTCACAGGAGAGGGACAACAGCAATTATTTCACGTAGCTTTGGATTTTGAGATGACTCCAATCTCAGTTACAGGCTACCAGGGAGCAGCCTGGGGGACCGGGAGTGATAACCCACCTGGCAGGACTGGGAGCCTCACCACCTGGAGCCCAGGTCACGAGGCATCTCTGGGATGAGAAGGCAGGTCTGAGGTCCAGTCAAAAACTCCAACCAGAGGGCAGGAACAAGAAGTTTCTAGACTGAGCGGGAGACTATTTCTCCTCCACAACAGCTTAGGGAGGAGCTTAATAGCCCAGGGCTGGGCTTAAGAGGGCGTGGTGCAGCTGGGGGCTGGGTGGGACCATTAAGGCTTCCTGGAGCAATCAGGGCTCCACCATGGTCAACCTGTGCCCAGAGACACTCAGCACCTTGGCCCTTTCTACAGCATTACTCAGTGCAGAATGAATGAATGTAACTCGTTCTTACTTACCTATTTCAAGTACTGCTAATGAAGGTTATCTAAACCCAATACATATAAAAATTAAATGATAAATAAAGTTAATTTAACACCCATGTGTATTTATGTAAATTTTCTCTGGACTTCATTGTCATGGCACTCTGTAACATCTTAAACAATAGTAAACTGCTCAGAATGAAAAAAAATTTGAAGTAGGCTATTATATTTCTTGGAACAGAGTTTATACCTAGAATTCCCAGCGTTTACTGCTAATTTACTGGTTAGAATTTAGTCTATAGTTTACTGCTAGAGTATAGTAAAGCACCTGCAGTTAATCTATTTTTTACACTATCCATATTCAAGATTTTGAACTTTTCTTACTTTTTGTATTGCATAAATAGATTTTTAAACTTTAGAATATATTTTCTTCATTTTTTTAGGTCTAATGTTCATGGACATAAAATACACAGTACTGAGATTCTGCACCAGAAGGGACAATATGATTACTGATGAAGTAGATATACAAATTTGAGACAAAAGGTAGATGTTTTTTACCATTTTTGATTTCTTGATATTAAGGATGAATCCAGTAAGACGTATATATTTTATGTTAGCAGAGTTCCTCTATTTTCAAGGAATATCAAGTGGAATATCATCCCGATTCTCACCTCTTGCAAACCACACCATCTTTATGGTAAGGATGAATTTGCTGAGAAATAAAGACTCAGGTTAAGATTAGATACCATGAAGAAATTTTTCACTATGAGGTGAGCCCCTGGCCCAGGTTGCCCAGAGAAGCTGTGGCTGCCCCATCCCTGGAGGGGTTCAAGGCCAGGTTGGACGGGGCTTGGAGCAGCCTGGGCTGGTGGGAGGTGTCCCTGCCCAGGGCAGGGGGGTTGGAACCAGATGACCTTTAAGGTCCCTTCCAACCCAAACCATTCTATGATTCGATGACTTAGGTTTGTATTTATTTTTTTTAACGGTAGAGTTGTGCACTGTCTCAGCTTCTTTTGTCAAAGCTGACTTTCATGATTTCATGATTTTAGAAGTGGATCAACAGTTGCCTTTTTCCAAGACAACTGTTCTGGACCAGAAATGAAGCAGCTGAGAGCAGTAGGACTCTTGTGCTTTGCTTCTTTAAAAGAAAAGACTACATTTTTGAAACGTTTTGAGTAGTCAGATCAACATCCACCATTCACGTTCCTCCCCAGTCATATTTCACGTTCGCTGAATGGTGTACTTCTACAGTGCTCCTTTGGTAGGAGTTTGATTAGAGTTATCACTGCAGGACTACACTAATAGTTGGTATTTCGTATTCCAAACTATAATACATTAAGAGCTTGCATTTTCAAGCAAACAGCCGTGCCACTTAACTAGTACAAATAACAGGCCCTGCTGTGATCTGAACAGTGTGTATTCAGCAAAGGTCCCCCTTTTGGCAGGCGTTCCCTAGCATTTCCACTGACGCTGGGCGATTCGGCTCTGGTATTTTCAGCTGCACTCTTTTAAAGAGGAAGTTTCCAGTTGATTTTTCTCTGTGTTGTAAAGCTGTTACATTAAATATCTGAATATAAAAATGTATGGTATGTTGTATTTATTCATATTTAATCCTTAGTAATATAATTTCTTTGCCCCAACAGTACTGACAGGATTACTCAACTGTGTGGTTTGGGTCTTCATGGCATGTTTTATTCAGAACTTAAGCAATTTAAAAAGCTCAGCAGCACAATTAGGTGCTTGTTCCCACTTTGTATTAACCTTCAACTTCAGGAAACCTCCCACAAACTTCGGGATCATATCCCGATTAATGTATTAAACATGGAGGAAGTTACCATGTTTTATCAATTTAAGAACTCTGAGAAACTCTGCATTCTGGAAAATGATGCAGTTAAACCAATGTCTCTCTTATGGGAATGTATTATTTTAAAGATTGAAATACAAGCCCTTGTAAAAATTTGAACTTTTTTGGCTTTTTTGGATTTCTTCACAATATCTAATGTAAATCTCCCCTCTTTCAGTCTAAAATGACTGCAAGGTAGTATTACTTTAATTGTCCTCGGTCTCTGAAAGTAACCCTGACAGGCTCAAGGCAGATCCCTCCATTCTCTTATCAGATCTATAAAAATCTCCTAAAAGGACAAGAAAAATTTTGTGAAAACCAACATAACATTGAAATTGCACATTAAAATGTTGTTATGATGTTTTATGATAAATTAACAACAGGGATATTTTTAAAACCTCTAAATCATGATGATACAGCTTTTCAGGTGCTATTGCATTTTTACAAAACATATTCAAGCTGTTCCTAAAACCATAAAAGCAGCCCAACCTGGGAAGAGAAAGTGATTCAAAGCTTGCTTTACTCCAGGATATTGTGTAACATCTGGACAAAAATTCCTCTGGTTATCATCGTGCACCTATGTTGCAGTAAGGGGATTAACAGAAAAGGCTCTGCACTTTTGTTCATGAGTTGAAATGAATTTAGAATTTAACCATTTACTGAAATCTCCTGAATGAGATTTCTGCTAAATGCTGCAGATTGTATTTCCTTTACGCAGGTTGAAGAAAGTTTGCACTTCTTCCATGCTCAGTTAATGTTTTTGGAAAAGATGAGCTGCCTCTCCCCTCCCAAAGGGGAAAAAATGCATCTAATTCACATCTCTCCATGGCGTACACAGGTGCACTTTCCTTCACACCAGTGCCCTCGGAATTCGGAAGCAGGTGCCAGAATGGTTTCCAGATGCGCTGGTGCATTTGCTTCGAAACAGAGCAATGAAGCCAGCGAGGAGAGGGTCCAAGGGGAAGGCGTACCACGCTGAGGTTCCATCACCTACCTTCCCCACCTTAGTTTGGGGGTTTTTTGCTTCGTGGTTTTAGGGGTTTTTTTTATACTAACATTTAAGTGATATCAACGTTCCCAAACTTGACACCTTCAGTGTAAGAGACAGAGGAAAGATTAGCGAGAGCATCAGTTAATGGAGATAAGTAGGTAAGTCGTCTTGTTCCCCGCTGCATCTGCTGCGTGGGGCAGGAGCGCAGCTGGGCACGGCCCTCTCTGCAGCTGCAGAACAGAAAGGAATGAAATCGGTGCGAGTGCTAGAGCCGATGACGTGCTTGTAGCTGGGTTTGTTTTTTGTCATTATTTCAGCTTAATTATGCTGAACAGATAGTAAAAAATTATATTAATAGAGACCGCAATAGTTACGTTGGTAGAATTTTAATATATTAAGTTTTATTCTGATTGTAGCAAGGCCTTATAAGAATATTTGTATGCATAAGGATACAGGAAACTTAGCATGGGAAGAAGTTAAAGTAATGGCTGTAAAATGTGAATACTTGATAGAATTGAGTAAAAGTGAGATGGGAAATACAGCATCCCCAGTGGCCGAAGTAAAACAAAGGCTGTTACTTAAGAAGGCATACCAATAACATCTGGTTACATATTTAATTGAACACATACTCTTTAAAAAGAATTTATCACTAAAACCTGGTTTCAAATTGCCAGAGTGGGGATTCTATAAATAAGATCATTAAACCGAAATGTTAAGAACTCAAGGCAGGAGGGCAGTAAAAGAGCAAGTACCAACAAAACAGAAGAAAATTGAGATAAAAGGAAGTATGATTTTGTTTTGTTTGTTTGGTTTTTTTTTCCTTTTTATGAAATGTTTTAGCATTATATAGTAACTACAACTGCACTTTTTATTTAGCAATACTAGTGGTAGTGGACAAAGGCTGGATGTTTCTTACGTCTCAAAGTCGTAAGTTTGTTTTAAAGTTGATGCCTTTATCTAGAAGCCTCAGAGAAATAAATCCTGTGCAAGTCAGTGGAACCTTCACACTTGAACCAGAGAAAAGCAAGTGAAATGCAGCATAACACCTGACAATAAACTCTCCCTGTCCCAGAAGGTAACCTGCGCTGAGTCCCCACTCTGCATCTGTACCGCTCAGGGTAACTTCAGTGAATTATAATCACACAACAGCTATTCAGAGTGCATGTAACTTGAATCTCTCTTTAACTAAGTCTCCTACATGTAAAGATTCTTATGTAGAGAAAAGCTAAGCAAAGCCGAATATGCTCACTAATAACTTTGTGTAACCTGACATATTCTAGCGTTTGATATGTGTAATTCACATTTGAGAATCACACAGTAGCAAACCCAGTAATATGCAGTTTTTTCTTTCCCACTCTTAAAGAATCTGAGGCATGAGTATAATTAACATTAAAAATGGCTTAGTTTTCAGCCCTATTATTTACTAGGTTTGTCTGAGATAAAATGTCTCAGTCTCCCTTTAGTTTCTACACAATCCGTATTAAAAATTCCATCTCACATAAACGCATATAATCATAACCATGAAAAAAAAAAATCAGCATTCTTTCATAGATTTTGGAGATCCTTACCAAAGAAAAAATTGTTCTCTACCAACATATGACACTAAACAAATTGGAAGGAAAAATATTTTGGAGGTGATATTACCCAGAAAGAATAAACATACCGAAATTCATGGGGGAAATTTATAAAGTGGTTTAACTAATTATTTGGAAAATATCCTGGGGTCAATTCTCCTTTTTCAAATCTCAAGGAAAGGAAAAGTAAACCAAGCCTGTAAAATACAGACAACTTATTTTAAAAGATGAATCCAGTGAGAAATATCAAATGGGTGAATAAACTTGCCGCATAATGAGAATGAAAGAACAAATGCTATGTAAAATATGCAGACCTTATAAAAATACAGGAAAAATATATCACAGAACACTGGAAAATATATCTGCCAAAATGCTGAACTGCTACAGAACTTCCACAGCTTCCTACTCATTTTGTTCTTTGTTATTTGAACGGCAGTAGATAAGCAGCAGAGTGAAATGACTGTTTATCATCCAGCTCACCACTCTTGGCATGAGGTTAACATAAGGGTTCACATATGTCTCTCTGTGAAAGTTATTTCCAAATACAGCCATACTGGCATGGTGAACAGGGAGTGCTTTAGCCCACAGTGATGCGAAAGAACATTTCAGTTATTGCATTCTCTGAAAAATTTTCCTTCATACCACTTGTTCAACAGCGACCAAAAAGAAGGCAGCACCAATTCTTCCTCAGGTTTCACAGACCAAATTCCAATGAAAACAACAACCAAAACACCTACACTTTCATGAACCTGAAACGCTGAATTTTTTTAGTAATGTATGATGGATAGATAGGACTGTTTCCTGAAGTGGCTAATGATTATCTACCCTTAATGGACTGCACAGTTTTGTCTACCGAAATTTTAAGACCACTTTCAAAGTTCTCTCATTGTCACTGCTTCCTTGGGTGACTTACAGACACGTTCCAGTAGATGGTCCTTACTTTTATCACAGAATGCAACTGGAATGTTCAATTAGTTCAAAATGCAGTTTAAATTCAGGAAGGGGCTACAGAAGAACAACAGTATTAATGTCCTCAGATGTCAATTTGGATATAGCAGAATTAAGGCTCATAAAATGGTAAAAAGCATGAAAAGAATCTAAAGGAGACACAAAAGAGTATGAAGACTGAACGATAGATGTTAACTAATGCTGTTAAAAAATTTGTCAGTATGTAAATTGAAGGAAAACAAAGTAATCCCAAACCTCAAGTAGCGTAATTCACAAAGCTGCGAATGAATTGTTGTAAGCTCATTTTATGCCTCTTTTATTTGTTTTGTATTACAATGTCTTGTAAAAAGTTCATATAGTTCAGCAGCCACTATAGATAATATGTTTGTTATAAATGTGAAATCCCTAGCTGTTCACTTTCTAGGGACTGACTACACGCATTATCAGGACATATGCTGTGAAACAAATAATGTCAGATTGTAAAAAGCAGAAATCATAAACAGAACAAATGCCATTCTAACCAACAGCTGACCAACTAACTGACTGGTAATTCTGTGCTGAAAAATAACCAAGGAGGAATCAGGCTTTAGTGAAGAAATAAGCTCCTAGAAAGACTTAATAATTGCTATTTATTTCCTTTTGTCACCATCTTGAAAAGATACTCAGGGATCAAACTCACTGTTCCTGCTGTACACTGAAGCCTGGTACACACTGTTTTCTCCAGAGACTTTATAATGTCAAGAAAGAAGAAGGGTTGCTTTACAGGGGTGTCTTCTACATCCATCCACACAGACCACTGAGCTTCAGCGAATGGTGGCTGTGACCAAAAAAAGAACACCGACTTCATCACAGAATGCTTCATGTCTCTTCTGCTGGCTTCCCAAATCTGAAGGCTGCAAGAAGCTATGGCAGAAATTCTCCAAAAGTCATCATTAAGTCATCCTGATATCAAAGCAGGATAAAAGTATCTAATTGGGCTCCTGGCCTCTCTCAGGTTAGATCAGAAAGCAGGACGTAACTAACTATGGCAAACTGAATTGATCAATGAAATATCTTCTGCTGCCTCGCAGCAGTGGTGCAGCGTGCTGAGCTTTCCCTTAGGCATCAGGCTCCTCAGTTCCAAAGATTTCTTGCATTGTCAAAAGAAACGGATTTTCTCCCTTATTACATTCTCTCTTAGTGCATTTAGAATTCATTTATTTATTCCATTCAGGAGTTCAGTGTTACTACCTGCCAGTAAAAAGGGGTCGGCTCCTGTCCCCCACTCACCAGCATACACCAGAACTGGTCCAAGGAACGTTGCAATTAACAGAAAGGAAAGGCCAGCAGTAACAAGATATTTGTTACTGTTGTTGTTGTTGATGTTTGTTGGGAAAAACACAAATAACCAAAAATGACCTAGAGGATACTCCTTTGCCACTGCTGGGGGCTACGTTTAAACACAAAATTTGGTCTGAGCTGATTATCACAAGCAAGCAAATGCTTCAGATCATTGGCTCCTGTAAACCGCATTCTTGACAGGAGCTTCATACTATATATTGTGCTACAAATAGAAGTGCTCTTTCATTTCAGTTGTTAGGGAATGGTTTATTACATATTGTAAATCACAGCTAGAATTCTACGCTTGTATAGCTCTCGGCACTGATAAAGTAATCCTAAAAAATTATCAGTAAAATTTCAGAGAATGCTAATGGCACATTGTTCCTAAATTTATAGAATCTTTGGCTTAGATGAATGTTGCTTGGAGCAACAATTAATTGGGAAGGAAAGTTTGGTAATCATCACATATAACATGTGATGCAGATGCTGAACGATAAGAAAATTAGAAAGTAAATCCACTCAATCCATGCAATGTGGTTTACGAGCTGACAAAAGGATATGCAAACCTCAGAGTCCAAGGCCAGAAGGGAAAAAAAACCTAGTTGGGCAAGCTCCCCTCTCTTGAGGTAGTGATTCAACAGCCTCTGGTGCCAAGGACGAGATTCCAGGTAGCCAGCCCGTGCCATCCTTCCAGCCAAAGTGCCTGCTTTGCATCTGTCCTTTCAGTGCAAATGAACTGCAGCTCCCATGCCCAGCCTCCATAAAGAAGCAAACTTCCCATAGTCTTTATTATTGGTTTATTAGTGCTGGAAAAGGGAGTTAAACCACTGTTCCCACTGAAAATATTTCTCTTAGAGCAGCAAGAACAAATTTATTTTTTGCCTACAGCAGGTGTTATTCAGAAATCTCAAACAAAAGTGTTTAAAATGCTATAAAAAGTAATGATTTGGAAGTTTTATATAGTTTTCTGCATAAATGATAGTAAAATATTTTGCTCCTACACCTGCCTACTCTTTACATTAGCATAATTATTCATATCTTAACAAATACATTGGTGGCATTTGGTTATAAGAAAAGAAAACCAGGAGCTTTGTCCATCTGTAAAGCACCTGCCATGACAGAAAAAGTCAGCAGTAACAAGATAAAAAAAAAAACAAAAAACAAAAAACTGAGAGTTGGTTGGTGTTTTGGTTTGAGTTTTTTTAAGATCAGAACTTTCAAGAAATAGTAACTCCTCTTTCTTATTTTCTTAAAATTCATGTAGGAACCACAGGGTCCTATTAAGCCAAGACGTGTGTTCTGATGCGTATTTATCTCAACCATGAGATTACAACCATACCTGTAGTAATTACCATAGTCAGCTATACTGTCTGCTGGCTAACATNTTCCCAATATCTAATATAAATCTCCCCTCTTTCAGTTTAAAATCCTTCCCCCTTTTCCTACAGCTCCCCCCTCCCTGATCCAGAGTCCCTCCCCAGCTTTCCTGGAGCCCCTTGAGGGACTGGAAGGGGCTCCAAGGTCTCCCCGGAGCCTTCTCTTCTCCAGGCTGAACCCCCCAACTCTCTCCACATTTATATGATCTTGACTTGAAAAAGAGTTCCCTACTAAAAGTATATTTACCTCAGACACAAATAAAATGGGAAGAGGGGACATAATTTCTCAGACACCTTTGGACATGGGTAGCCTCTGTATAAAGATGACACAATATCCACTGGATATGGAAATAAATCAGTTGAAATCAGTTGGTTGTACAGGAACTTTACACTAGGCAATTAAAAGCTTTCCATATGGATATAAATTTAAATGTATGTTAAAATGTTCTTCACATTGGCTAGAACTGGCTTCTGGATGTTGTGGACATGATAACATTTATAAAGACATTTTACTACCATGTGGAAAACTCTTACAGGAGACTTGGCTGCAGCAATGGCAGAAAAATGTATCTCTTCTGCCATCATCTCAGGGCTGGATCATTAGCAATATCTCTGTTTGAATGGTATTTCAACTTCATCACTTTCACAGGAGATTGTTTCAAAATCCATCTGAAAGTTCAGTCTAGGAAGGGAAATGAATTCTTAAAGTCATGTTACATAAAGAACAATGCCGCTGAGGCTGGGACATGAGGGCATTAATTGACTTGAATGATGGCTTTGTAATACTTTGACATATTTTTGGATGGTAAAAATGAGTTACAATATGGAGCAAGAAATACCAAGTTATTTTGTAGCAACAAAATTTGTAAGTGTGTTTATATAATTTCAAGAGCATTTTAAAGGAAAATTTAGGACAGGGGACATTTTAATCCCACTACATTCAAGATGAAAAATCAGAAGTTAGCAAACACATATACTCCTCTAGCTTCTCTTGATTGTTCTTTTTTTCTGGTATTACAGCCTACTGTTTGAATTGTCAAAGATGTGTAAGTAGTTTTAAGAAATGTGTCAAGCTGACACAAAATATTTTATAAGGCTTTAATTTTTCTAGTTATTGTGTATCTTATTTGGCAAGCTTTCTTACGCCCCACAGTGAATTTTTACGTGCTAACTTTTTCACCATTCAGTCTTGTCACATAAAAATTATGCCAAGAACAAAATCTACATAAAAGTTGAGCAACAAATTCTGCGATGATTCCAGCTTTCAGGATGGCTCAAACACCTCAGTAAACAGTAGTTCTAGCCAGCGATAACACAGAGATTGTTCTTTCACTTGGTTTAGCAATCACTTCATCTTGATTTACATTATGTATGTATAACATTAAATATTATACAAACAGAGTAATAAAAACCTGACCCTGTCAAGTGTTGTGTTCCACCCATTCACACTAGTTCGTATCTGAAAGTGAGGGTATTCAATATCTCTCAGAACTGGCTTCTCAATCTGAAGAGGCGCCTAAAGTAGAGAAGTAATTCAAGATCTGACACTTGTTTTTTTAGAACTTTGTATACAAGAGTGGGGAGATCTTTGACAGAAATAAATCTACTATACTATACAACACAAAAGCTGCATTTCTGGACGGGCATGTATCAACAGATTATAATCTCATACCTCAGCCTCTGAACTCAAACTCCAGTGTCACTGGCCACTTCTTGTAACAAAAATCCACTCCAGAACTGCAACTCTTTATCACAAATAATCTTGAAGTAAATAGACCATAATCAAATGGGAAAAAAAGCCTATGTCTCTTTCTTTCATTGCTAACTAAAAATGGCTTTTAAGTCTTTTTAGACTTAGGAATTATTTTCTATTTTTTTTTTTAACCAGAAGCATTTCTGCTTACACATGAGACTGTGGGCAAAAGGACTAATACCCTGAAGATAGCATGGTATGTTATTTGGGGAGCTCTCATCATAAAATTGAAATCTGAATTGTTAAAACTCCATTAGACACCAGACAAAACAAATCTTCATTAGTCATCAAAGTAATTGAACCAAAATAACTGAACAATTAGTGATTTGCTTTGTTTTCTGCTGTCTTGCGTAATCTTCCAAGCTAGAGCAAACTGTATAACAAGTCATCCCTTCTGCTGGTCGTCTCACTATTACTCCTTTATTTGTTCTTGTTGATGTCTTGTTCCCTGAAAGCCGTATCATTGAAAAAAGCATTTGTCCCAAGGAGTTTTTTTAATCATATGATGCCATGTTTGATGACACTTTATCATCAAGACCTGAGAAGGCAGCCAACGTGTTTTACTAGCAATTTTTATTTTGATCAGCTTCAGATCAAGATTGTCTGCAAAAATCAGAGACCATTTCAGAGTAAGCAGGGAAAGATAGGACTTAATACTCCTTACACTGCTAGGATAAAGCTTTAATAACAAAACTTTTAATTAGATCTCTTCTAAAACCCCTCAAAGTCAGCAAGTGTTGGTTTGCAAGAGACTGGTAACCCAAAGACATGGTCACAGTGAATCAACACGCCTGAATATAATAAGGCTTTTATTGAGATGCTCTTAAATTCAGGGGCTGTGAAAGGCCCTAAGCTCATAGCAGCCCTACAGGCAGGACTGGGGATTTCTTTTCCTCTGTCTCTCCCAGTTTCCCAGTACAGCTTCTGTCCTTGAGCCCTTCTGGTCCCACTCCACAGTGCAGTCAGCCCTCTCAGGTGGCTGCCTTTAGGATGCCAAAAGAAGCCGCCTCATCACGCTGTAGCCTCTTAGTGGTTGGGGAAAATGGCCTGAGAGGATGCCTCTGAAGATTTGTGGGAGGTTTTCCTTGTTTTTTCTCAGGAACAGAGTCAAGATGGTGAGTGCTGTTCCCACTCCCCAGCCATAGGGAGTTATCTATTACCTCCTGCATCCTGCTGCTCCCAGCAGCAGCTCTCTCATTACCATTAAATTGGCTGTGCTGTAAGGGGTGACATCGCTGGGCCAATCCAGTGCTCCTTCTCTGAGCAATGATTCAGGGAATCATTAAAGAAAAATTATTCTTGTTATGTGAAAGATATAACAATAGGGGGAAATGTCAGCGGTAAAATGCACACAGTCACTTAGAGAGATTACTCTAAAGAGATAACCATCCTTTAAATAAAAGTGAAGAACTGTAAAAATTATTTTAATTATCCAATCACGTTTACTTACTTAGTATAATACTATATATATAATACTTTGATTTTAAATTGAAAAAAGAAGAAAATTACTTAAGTACCTGTTCTTATCAGGTCCTAACCTTCCTGTGGTAGATTTTAATTTATTTTTTTAATATAATTTTTGTTTCTTTTGAACACCTTTCTTTTGACTACAGTTCAATAGGTACCAATATTATAAGCATCAATGTAATTTTTCTGCTCTTAGTAATATACATACAAAACCACACATGACTCAGTTTTAACGATTAAAAACCTTACATTAATTCAGTCTTGGGAGAAAACCTCCCTGCCTGCCTATATAAAGTAGAATGAGAATCCTAAATGATTTTGTAACAGTCATGAAGATAAGACACAAAACTTTAAAAGCTTATAGGCTTCAAACAGATTTGTTTCTTTTTCTCTGATGATTTTGCATACTTTTGACCTTGTTGTATAACTACTGAACTGAAGGAAAGAAACAGAACAGATATGCCTTCCAATAAAACCAAAACCCTTTAAATACGTATTTGATGGATGGTTAGATTTATTGCTTAAAAGCCGTATTTTCAGCCACCCATTAATAGAAATTTTGAAGCTCAATCTGTTCACATGGGGAAAAGGCTTTTGTTTAGAAGTCAACACACCAGAGGAAAACTGGAGAACAATAGCATCGTGATGGAGATCCACAGGGAAAAAGTCTGACAATGCAGTCATGTTTTCAATCACATGTACCTAAAATTGTATTCCTAAAGAAAAGTCATCTTATTAATCGCTGCTGATTATCATCCAAAACCTGACACACTAATTTTGCTACAAAAGAAAACTGAAGTATCATCTGTATTTTTCCTTTGTTGTGCTAATCAACATCAAAGACTAGGTTACTTCTAATCAGTACCACTCGCTAACTGATAATCAATCTGTCCATTTATTTTTTCACCTGGACAAGCAAAGCAGACTTTGAATTTCTCTAGCCATTATTTATTAAATCAAAGAGACCTATCTTGTCCCGAGATGAAAGACAATTCCCTTCCTTGCTCACATTGGAAAATTTCCCTTTTTAAAATACATAACCTGAATTACAGTTCAGAAATAGCATAAAATTTGTTGCTCAGGATTCCTATTCCTGCTTCCTAAACTTTTCTTGAGTTTATAAAGCTTCATGATTCTTTAAAATAAAAGTTAAGATCACATTTTTTCCTCAGCAGAATTCTTTGAACATCTATTTCATTAATATTATGACAGCGTGAAAGTGATACACTTGGAACGTAACGTTGAATTAAATTCAAAGGCATTTCTTTAACAGCCATTTGGTTTTGTGAAAACTGATATATTTTAAGAGACTGGCTTTGAGGGAGGCAAAATTCTTTTGACTTAATCAGTTGGTTAAATTAAACAGCCGAAAAGTGACACAGTATAGCATAATTTCACCTGGTTTAAACACACAAAAGGGTATCCAGAAAAAGGTTAAATGGTTTCCTAATGAGATGCTATTGTTCGTAGCCATAAGCATATAATCCTATAGAGCTAATTGCCTATCTGTATATGTGTATAAAAATTAGTTCATCTGTTTCTGAAAATAAAAGTAGGGAAAATAAATTTCCCCCTTATTAAAAAGCTTACGGTGACCTTTTCTTCCATCTTTTGAGTCATTTATAATTTTGAAATTTGGCCGCGGTTACTGTGCATGTCACGGGCAGACCTTTTGCCATCCCTTTGAAAGTCACCTAAGTTTGACAGTTATAGCCTTTGAAAACGGCAGCATGCCTGTGCTCAACAGATAATCACTAGTTCCCCAAACCTAAATTTCTTAAAGAATTAAAATATTACAACTCTGCATAACTGTAGGTCAAGTTGGGTATTTTAACTAAGGAGAAGCAACATGCTTTTCAACTTCTCCCAGCAAGAAAAAAAGGAAATATGGAGGGGACAAGATCAAAGCATCCAAGTAGCGGAAGTATCAAAGGTATGGAGCCAAGTATGGTAGGTATGGAACACCAAAAATGGCATGAAGTTCTTTGAAATGGGCAGTCTCGGGGTGTTGGGGAGAGGCATGGGCTTTGAACAAAGACAAATGGAGACTGGAATATTTCCGCAAGGAGATCTGTACAGTATACCGGGGATAATGAATGAAAAGACGGTTACAAGGCAGGCACGTGTCAAAAAACAGCAACGTAAAAAGACTGGAAATGGCAACCAATCAACAGGAATTAAATTCCGTAAGTTGAGGAAAAGGACTACGGTAGAGAAACAAAGCAGATCAAAAGCTAGATGGAAATGAGAAAGGAACTTGGGGCAGGAACAGTCTGTACTTACAAAGAGGACAAGGCTCTCTGTGTAAGGTTAACAGGAGGGGAGAGAGACGCAAGACTGGAGAAAACACAATAGTAGCTGGTTAGAGGGCATGAAGCAGAAGATAGGAAGCTGAAACAACAACTGAAAAAACACCTTAATTTGTTAATAAATTTTTTCCAAACCAGAGCCTGGAAAATAATCCATTAATTACTTTCAGTTGTCTGTCTGTGAACCCTTTTATCAGAGAGCTATGTGCCACATCAGTGGTATGTAGGATGACATCCTATTGTGCTGCTTTGCTGAGGATTTGTCGATTGCTGGCATGGCCAGCATGGATGTAGTGAATCAAATCCATTATCTTACCGATAATACCCCTGGGAGTCAATGTCTTGTCACATTCCAGCTCAATTTCTTAAATATAAGAATATAAACACTGAAAATTTGTACTCCAGTACAATTAACAAACTTAAATAGAAATGTCATCATTAAAATCTGTGCAACTGATAGCTAGGAAGTGATCTCCATTTGGGATTGTAGCACACCACATTGCCTGTTTTCCCCACTATTTTTCCCCACGGGACTCATGACATATTTTGTTGCCTTGCTTAATTAAAGTGCACTGAAGGATGTTGCTCATAGGACTTCTGCTTCACTTGTTGTAGGAGGTGAAAAATGAATAATGAATGAGGCAGGAGATTCAAGAATGAGAAAGGTTGTTTTGCAGCCTATCTTAGGGTTACACAGCCTGAATGTCATCCGACAGAGCTAAATTGTCTTTGCCACAGAAGTCCTATCCGTGGTTTTCCAGAGCATCGCTAATTGTTTCTCACAGCCTCGAAGCCAAACCAGAGGCCTTAGAACAGCAACCAAAAGCAGTAGAAGTCACTGAAATAAACAGAAATGCAAAAATATTACGGGCTAAATCTGAAGATCTGAACACAGTGGCATTTCAGATCAGACTTCCAAAACGGACCAGGCTGGCTTCAGTCTCTGAGTGCCTCGTGCTTTCATCTGCTCATGGTGAATGAATGCATCATCTCCTCTGCGAAGCTGTTCTGAAAATTCCGTCAGGCTCTCAGGGGTTGTACAGACCAGCACTAGAGAAACACAGAATCACAGAATAACTCAGGTTGGAAGGGGCAACAGGAAGCCATCTAGATCACTCCTCCAGCCTATCTAAGATCCACTAAGGACAGGCTGGACGGGGCTTTGAGCAACTTGGTCTAGTGGGAGGTAGTTCCACCCCAGGGCAGTGGGGTGGAACTGGGTGGTCTTTAAGGTCCCTTCCAGCCCAAATCATTCTAGGATTCTATGACACAACGCAAAACAAACTTGTATTAAAACATATGGAATGGGATAGTATTGGCAGTGGATAATATGGATTTTATCTAAGTAAAATCTAGGAAATGTTCCTATCCCACTTTTCCATCCTCCAGGACATCCTGTCATTACACTCTCTGTGGCCTGAATGGGAGTGTTCTGTGGCAGATGCCTAAATTCCATGAAACTCAGAATATGTATTTACACAGAGCAAATGCAACTGTGGGTCGTTTAAGATAAAAATATTAGTTACTGCTTTACTGTAAAAGTACCTGAACAGGGGAATATTTTATTTTGTCAAAAACATTGGGCTATCTAAATTTAAACAGAATTGTTACTGGTTTTCGTGAGTGAAAATGAGACTCGCTCCCAATAAACAAACTCAAAATACTAAGCAACTAAAATAACATAACACCTTAATACAATGAAGAGAACCTTAAAGTTAAATAACACTTTATAAAAATATTTAAACATAAAACATGATCCAATTATGAATCCAAAAGTAAAGTATCTGATTTTATATCAAGTGTTTGAAAAACACCCTCTGTCACCATTAATCCAATCAGTTAATTACCCAGTAAGGCCTTTATTTATTAGAAGTGACAGCAGAATGGGATGGAAGGAACTTGGGAAAGTGCAAGGAAGTAATTAAATAGCATCCCCAGCATCTGAACATAGCAATGAGCTCTGGCAGGGATGACTGAACTGGACGGCATACTCACAGAAAGGGCTCAGAATACATGTTCCTGGAAGTTATGTGTGTGAATTATATCTCAGATGAGATTCTTGATGAACCTCAAAATATACTAAATTTGAAGTGCTGTCTTAGATACAAGGTTTCAAGTAAAGGAATTCACAGTGAGCCCTCAGAATAACAGCTGAGATGGGACCCACGGTAAGCCCACAAATAAACATCAGCCACAGGTAAAATATAAACTGAAGAAGAGAAGGAAAGAGGAGCATCTAAAAGGAATAAAGGCTAACTAGGAAAGAAAAAGAAAAATAGGAAGTCTGAGTGAAAATATTTAAATAATTGTGTAATTTTACAGTCTAAAAGAAATCCTAGATGTGTTGGCCTAATCAACTAGAAATGGTGACTTTTCTAGAGTAAAGCCCTGTGCAGACAAGAGGATTTAACATAAGGATATGTGTAAGTGGGAAATGCCATTTAAAAAATATTTTGGGCCAAATGTGTAAATATTTTGTACTGGACTATAACATATGGCTCTTCCTGTATCCTGCTCAGAAACCAGACATTTTCAGGTCTGGTAATACCAATATCGTTTCTGTCTCAGTGATTTATGCATTCAGTTTATACTGTTTCCTCATTATACATCCAGGTAGCTACTGATTCTTACTACAGAATTTAAATATTGTCTTTAATTTGCAGTCTCCTAGTATTTCTTCTTCATTTTGATAAGAGTTTCTGATCTGTACCAAAGAACATGTTCTTCTCCTTCTGTAAAGTGATTAAATATTTGTTCATTTATTAATGATCAATTCATTGATGAAATAATGTCTACATTGTCTGTTAGACATATAAGATTTGCTCCTATTGCAATTGGCTTCATTGCACGTGACCCTTCGAAGCACCGTATGAGCACTAGTAATATAATCTTCTCTCCAGCTCTCTATTACTGCTTTGTCTTGTTCGTTCAAATTCATCACCTTTCAAGCAATTCTACCATGCATGTTATCTCCGCTCCTTAGGGGAAGCTCTCATGGTAGCAAATACCTTGCCACTTAATTACATTCTAGCAAATTATTAGATTCTACCCTCCAGATTATCGTGTAAGGGAAAAAGGGAACTGTGTATATTTTGTTTATGAATTTCATATGCACAGCAGTTCACCTATTTGATACTGGTTTACTTTACAGTAAGGAGTTAAATTAAAAGAGATCAGGAGCGATAAAGCAGTCTGAAGAACCCAAGGAGCTCACAAAGCTTATGTGCTCTCAAACACACAAAAACCACACGGATTTATTCTCCCCTTTATGAGACCAGGATAAAAGGGAACACGAAAATTCAAAGGGGTTAGTCTAGGGAAGAAGACAAGTTGAATGGGTTCTCAGAAGCTCCTCAGAGTGAGGATGCCCGCAGAAACAAAATAAAAAAAACACGCAGACACTTCAGCCAACAGGCTGTTTTCCCACTTTTGGTGAAAGGAATTCATGTTACCTTTAACAGGCATATTAGGAAATAAGTAGATTAACATTTTCATTATACCTCTTTATCTTGCACTATGTATTTCTGGGCATAAAGTTAAATAGCCCTTTTTACTTTTCTTGAGGAACTCAATTGTTTATCAGTTGGAGGCAGTGCCACTGTCCCAGAAGAGAAGCTGAAGTCACTGGCCAAACTCATCGAGGCCTGTCACTTTAACATAGTTTGTGCAATTTGAGGTTATAACCTAAGAAACGGGTTCATGTAATCTCTTATAAAGAGAGATGACAGCAGCAAAATCAATTCCTCAAAGTGTGCTTTAAAGAAGACCTAACTCAGAGCTTGCCATTTCCACACGATAAACCGTCAGACTGTATAGACACAATTCGGGCGAGCTGGGCCCACAGTGGAGCTGGCATAAGTCTTAAATGCATTACGCATTTGTTCGTCACTTACGTAGCCCTGAGCATGTTAAAAATGAAGCATCTTATTCTGTCCCCCCCCAACAGCTAATCTTCATATTCATAAAAAACAGCCTCTTATGCGAAGGAGCACATCCAGCTCCTCTCCCATGGATGAGGGAGAGCAAAGCACACAGCCATTTTTCCACTGGTTGCAAGAGTTTGTTGAGTACAGAATTCACATTCACAAGCCACTGCTTAATCTACAGTATTCATGATGTTCACAGGAATCAAACAAAAGCTTCCAACTGTTGCATACTCTTTATCCAGAAGATTAGATGATCTGTCTGTAGCCTAAAAATCAGACTTACACATTTTTTTTCTCCTTTTTTTCCTCCTTTGATTTTCATAAGGATTGTCAGCTGGATTTTAAAAATGCTGCTCTGGTTTCTGTTGATGAAAGTATACTTATATATTCCTCAAAATTGTGTTACTGAATATCCAACATATGTTTTACCTCAAACTATGGCTCCCCTTGGCGTAGCAGGAGCACTGATTTTTGCTTGTTTGCTATTTTTGTGCCCTCGCTTCTGTGGCATGTGGGCTCACTACATAAACTGCAGATAATGACCTGTTAGGTTAAGATGCTTATAATAGGAAGGCAGAAGCACCAGGTATGATCACCTGCTACTTCTCTGACACGCGATTAACCACTGCTGCTACCCAGAACTAGTCCACACTCATGCAAAATACCTGAAGATAAAAAATGAGCAGAGCAAAAAAAAGCCTCAGGCTGTGGCAAATTCCCAACAAAAGACACTGAAATGAAACAATTTGCACCACCAGAGAAGAGGCCCACAACAGGTATCCAGACAGACTGCCCTCCCCTCACCCCCTTTTCCAGAATATTTGCACACTTAAATATAGCACAGAAAAGCCATCGCAATTCCTGCTGTGCCTGGTAGTCCACGAGGTACCGATGTACAGAATCACATCCGCTCCCAACAGACATTCCCCTTCTGTGGTAGGTCAAACTCCACAGGATCTTCTGAAGACGCGTGTGAGGACACTACACCAATCCAGAAGGAAGAGCTCAACACTGGTCTCTGCAGGACACAACAAAAGATTGTGAATAGCTGATCAGGGAAAATGTTGAAAGATAGTGCAGCTATTCCTAATCCCCTCAGTAGAAGGGATTTATTAGATTTTTAGTAATGAAAGGCATAATGGAGATGTTCTCAGCTATTTTGAGTAACCAAAATTGCTTTTTTTCCAGGAGAGTTAAGGCAAGATGATGCGAAACTCATTTCAGTAATTTCCACTTTTGCTGCTCCCAAATTTTACTCTTAGAAGGCAATCTAAAATGGGCTGTATGCATTTATAAATGACTGTACGTTGCAATTTCTAGGTGGTAAGAATGATAGAAAGACTGTTTATCAAATTTCAGCCCAGCAAGAAGCGGTGCAGTTGCCGAGCATGTTTCAGTGTGGGCACCATATTACCCCTCTTTCCCCATAATTCAAGCTGTGTCTTAGGTTGTTCTGTGTTTTGTTCCGAGTGCCAATATTAACCTTTCAGTGTTTACTAGTGCTTTATACAGATAGATGAGCTGCTGAAAAAGCACATAATGCTGTATCACAGCAAACATCATGGGCGTTCTGAAAGTCTCATGACACCCTCACAGGCAGCTTCAAATATACCTGTATTCTCAAACTTCTGTGTAACGTACACACAACTAACGTTTCCATGGGGACCAATTATAAATAATAACATAAGATGGATCATGCATGTCACTGCAGTACTGATGGACCTGGGAATGATTAGTTGTCATAGTGATGACTTGGCTGGGGCATGCTGGGAGAGGTTAGTCAAAGAATAGGGGAGGTTGCGTTTTGCATTTACAGTCAACTTAATTAATCTTGACATCGCCTAGAATAGAGCAAGAGTCCCTTGAAAGAACTTTTTCTGTGAGGCATTTCTTATGCCCTTGAACACTGAAGTCAGAAGGTAGTTATGCTAAAATGTTTTATCTTTTTTTACTCATTTTTACTTAATAGGAGATAATTTTGTTGCATTTTGAATCCTACATTCAAACTTAAAATCATTGAAGCAAATGGCTTTTTTATGGTACAATTCTCACAGTTTGTACTGGTTGAATAAGATCAGCTTGTACTTTCCCAGTATGCTTTAGCTAATGATTTAAGAAACACTTTAAAACCTCAGTGATTACTATTTTCATTGTATAGTTAGCATAACAGGCCCACACACAGGGCAAGTGATTTGCTTTGTTACCTTAATATATAGTTTAAGAAAAATAGAACACATAGAATATATAGAAAATAGAAAAATAGAATATATAGGTATAAAAAAAATAGAAGACAAACTGAGGATGCAAGTAAAGAATCCTTATTTCATGCCTCTATGACATCCATTAGTATTATTTTACTTTTCATTTACCAAGATCCCACTAAAAATTAAAATATTACAAATTATTCTTGTATTTTTTTTTTCTCATGCATTCATGCAGTTCAGTATTCATAGTTCAGTATCTTTGTTAAAAAGGATAAAGGTAGCACCTGATAGAATTCAAAATTTATTAATTCTATATGTTCAAAATACTCTTGAGGATGAGGTATATTTGTAATACAGACCAGACGTAAAAACCAGGATAGTCTGGCCACTGAGAAATTGTCCAAACACTGGCCAACAATCTTACAGCAAGATTGCTTGTAATTTTTAAGAGCTCAACTATCCTCCTATCAGTAACATATGATACCGATTTCTATTAATAAATCTGAATGACCCACCTGACATGCAAGCCTTACATCTCTTAAAAGACAAATTTGTGCATATTCAAAGAATTCGAACTGCACAATGATACAGAATTCTCACTACCTCCTCCACTCCTGACCAAATGGAACTAAAAGGTCTGTATCCCCTTTCAAAGGCAAAACAATAACATGTTTACATCTTTAAATATCTTAAGAATTAGTATTTGTTTCACAAGTTCATTTCCCACTATAACTGAGTGTAAAGAAGTAGTTTTGCCTCTTCAATAGAATATTATTTTTACCCTTCAGAAAAACAATAAAAATACTCTCTGCGCTTCTCCGTATGACATAGAAGGTTGCATGTTGCTTGAAGTCTGTCCTTCAGCTGTCTACTAATTAACTCAAGAAAACCACAGCATTTCTTTCTTTCAAAATATACTCAACATTTTTCTTAGAGAGATCAGAATGAGAACTGTGCGTGTGAAACCATGCTAGGAGTTTGTGGAAATTCCAACACCAAGCGTATGATTTGGGGTTTTCCCCCTGAGCTTTTACAATGAGAAAAAATAGAAAATGCGCTGTAAAACCTGCTTGTACAATGAAGAAAAAACAACCACTAAGTAACCTCTCTGGGCCACAATTCCACTCATACTCCCTTCTGATTCCAGTGCAGGTAACAATCCTCACCCATGACTGCAAACCTTGACATTTCCTAATGTTTTCCATGCAAAGCCACAGCCCTGCCCAGAAATTACCTCTGCTGCCACCTATGAGCCTACCGAAAAACTCTTTCTCCTCTTCTCTGAACATGCTGTCTGCCAGCACACCTGACTCCCAACACTTACCATTCCTGCTTGTCACTACTTGCCATAATAGTCCCTTCTTTCTTTACTAAAACGATTTCTAACCTAATGTTTTATCTAAATTAATCTATTTGTTCACCACCACTTTATTTTCTTAGGAATTGCTAAAGAACATTCAAAAGGACATTTAGGAATATTTAATTCTAGTTATTACTTGATCGGCATCTGTTTCATAATTATGCCTTACTTCTGTAAACTGTCTTTATGTCATTTGGGCTTTTTTCACTTAAATATTTAAGACTTTTCTCCCTTTTAACTGCAATTGCTGAGAAACGTCACTATGCTAGCATGATTGTCCCTTGGATTAGGTATACTTTTACATTTTTGAGTTATTACGTATCATACTAGTTTACTGCAATTAATAGTATGAACCATGGAAGACAATCTGTTTTACCAATACAGCACTACTTTCTGGAAGGCATCCCTCAGTTTTGCTGCATCCTGAATCACAGAAATAGAATATGTGAACCACGAAGTGTTCCTGAAAGGCACTTTCTGCTTTTCATATATATCTAGTTCTCATATCTGGGACACTTAAATTGGATATATAGGTTTCATTGTATTTTACTTTTTAATATCCACTAACAGATGCTCTTCAATTTTCTTCTACAAAAACAAAGGAAATGAGTTTAAATTACTAATAAAGCTCTAAATACATATAAAATATCCCCAGCTGTGACCCTTAGCTAGAAATTGGTTTGGGTGGCTTCCTCCCTCAAAATTTACAACTTGTCATTTTTATACACGAAACGAGTGAGAAAGGAAATAAGATAAAGATAAGAAAGTCAAATAAAGGACTGCTTGAGAAACTTAATTTAACTTGGAGATAATTGTATCATCCCTGCATCTTAGAAACAGTAATTTGGCATGCCTAGGGACAGGAAATGCAGACCCAATAATGAAATGAGATGTAAAGATAGAAGACGAGATTTTGAAAGCTTGTAACTTGAAGGCAAAGACATTTTTTGCAGAAAAGCTGAACCATGTTCTGCACTATCTAATCCTCAGCCAAATCTCTTCTACCATAGCTCCTCCCAAGACTGTCCCTTCTGTAAGGACAACTTTGTTTGAGGGGGCACAAAGCACCCAGAACAACGGGTTGACTCTTCTTACATTGCATTAGCAGCCAAATGGGACCTACTTCTCACTTCCTCAGAAGCCCTTCACTCCAATGCACATTGAACCACCAGCTTAAAAGATTCATAAGCTTTAATTCAGAGTTTTCATTACAAGCTGCTTACAAAGTGTTTCTCTCCAACTGCTGAAATTATGTCCTTTCAAAAAAACAGCTCTGCACCTGAAATGTCTTTAGCAAACACAATGAAAAATGTCCTTTAATGACTGAAAACCCTCAAGTGACTTTAGGAGTGATGGTTATTACAACCACCTGATTTTTGTTACAACTTTCAAAGAAAGAACCTCAATGTCTGATCTAGGAAGGTCCAAGACTTTAGATACCTGTGTAAGAAAATGCATTTCTGGTGAAAATGTCCGGGCTGAGGATGGCATGGGACCAAGGATGTGAAAGTGAGTTGCTTTTGAAGCCCTTGGGTGTTCTGCCAGCTCCAAGCTGCGCCCTGAGCGTGCAGTAGGTCGGGATGGGGCAGGTCAGGAACCAACTCCAAGGCAAGCAACTGCTCCTGGCTACTCTGGTGGAGAGATTCTCGTCTGGAATTCAAGGTGTTTAAACAATTTAACACCTGGAAGCACATGGAGAAATACACAAAGGAAATAAATGAATACTCATATATATATACTATGATATATTCTAGATATATCTAAGGAGGGAAACACATCTTATCTCCCTGTATCCTTACCAAATATGAACTGCTACTGCATTAATTTCTGTTATGAAACTACAATAACACAGCCACACATGAAGTTAGATTTTACAAGGTTTCAGTCAAACTTACGGCTGTGTATGTGTAGCAATCCTGAATACAAACGCTACTGTCTTTTATCAAAATGTCTATGTTTGCCTAAATTTTTTCCCATTTGTTTTTCCCAGTGAATGTCAGATGTTCTGCCTTCGGAAAGTGGACAGTCATGAAGCTTAACTGTAACGCATCAGCTCCCAATAGAGTGAAGGGCAGGGGGGCTACTTGCACCTCACAAAACGCAATTGCTTTCATGAAGGATTAGATCCATTTTACAAGGGGGAAAAATCACGTACAAATATACATGTTATTCGGACAATAATTAGTTTAAGTAACTTTTTACGTTTTGATGAGACCTCCCCTGTTAGCTGACTTATCCAGTCAAAACAAATAGTCAGGAATCAAATATTTGGAGACTTGAAGTAAGTTTTGCTGCCAGAGTGCACTAATGAGATGGGCTAAAGAAGACTGACCTTAGCTCTAATTGGACTCAGAACGAAGCTTTTTACATGTTTTCTTTGAGAGGTCCCTATGACTAATTCTAATTCAAAGCTGTCTAAGCAATGCATACTCTCAATTACCAGCGGCAAAGGTTACGCTAAATGGGTAACTGCTGGTTTAACCATGCGTTATTAGAGCCTGCTAAAATTACATTTTGGGAAGTGTCAGTTACTGATATAGCTTGACTCGGGAAATAACTTGGACTCATTTAAAGCCTGGAGGAAAGTAAACTTTATTTTGCTTCATTCCTGATTCTTACTGGTGGAGCGGTGTGTTGATGCCCAGTCGGGAGCGAAGCATGACAGAACCGCTTGCTCACTCCCCCTCCTCAGCAGGACAGAGGGACAGAGAATAGGAGGAAGAAAAGTGAGAAAACTCATGCATCTGATGAGAGATTTGAATCACCTCACTGTGGAATTAGACAAGCAATTGTCAGAGTAAAGGCTGAGAAACAGGGAAGGCAAAGAGTTTGCTTAAGGTCTTAGCTCAGCAGTGTCGTGCACTTCCATCCCTAGACAAGTTTTAAGTTTCTTGGGTTTCTCATCTCCATAGTACATGTTATTATCAGTATTTCTGTTAGCTTTGGTAGAACTTAACCACTGAGGTTTGGGTTTTTACTAAAGGATGGCAACTACTCACGCAATGTCCTAGCATGTCCTTCATAATGCTATCACAGCCTCGTCCACTGGTCCAACAGAATTCACACAAAGAATTAATCATTAAATACTATGCTTTGCTACAATTAAATATATTTAACTATCAGGAATTTACCATGTAAGCAATTGTGCCACTTAAAATCGTGCCACTTAAAATCATGCCAATTAAAAATCAGCTGCGTCTACTACATATGAGATCTTAAATTTGTCTCATATGGTTTCAAGTGACTTAAAATCTCAAGTTAACTCATCAAAGACTCTGCAAATCCTTAATCGGTGACTTTTACACTTAATTAAAGTTGTACATGACCAGTAAAGGGTCTCAAAACAATTTCTGTTTTGCATATTGTGTTAGCAGTTACTGGACTATACAAGGTGCATAAACACTTCCAAAATAAGATTTCTCATTGAGAACAATGATTAACTTAACATGAGCGGAGTTAAGCTCATCCTTGCTTAGCTAACCATTAAATTCAATCTCCCGGTCCCCTGGGGGATGAGGCGCAGACAGGGAGAATGCTAGCCCGTAAGGCACAATACTTCAAAAAGGAAGGATATGCATTGAAGTGTCAGGTCGTCTGTTGTGATTTCATGTAATAAGTTCACTAGAGCATCCATTGATTATCAATCAGAATTCATCACACTATATTCTTTATGCTATTCAGCATACCAGGTCCCCTTCAAATAAAAAAAGATTTGAATTAAATTCACTCTGCTTCTGCAAGGATGCATTAATACAGTTTCAGAGATACAGTGTTGGTCTTATTTTCATATTGCAATAGAATTCTCCTTTACACCAGCAAAACTTACATGAGGCCACGCTTGATTTGCTCCCTAAACTGAAACTATTAAGGCTCCGCACGTATCGCCTCGTGCTCTGAGGAATTCATGCTGCCTCCCTGAGGAGTGAGGTATCCCAGAAAACAGTCACAGCTGAGGCAAGACCCAGTAATGCAATTTAAAGTACACACATATGTGATGCTGAAAACTCCAGTTCAGCGTACACCTAAGTGTGCAGATTCCTAAGCTCCGCTGGCACCTCGTAATTTGACTTTAAAGCACTGGTTGCACCCGGAGCTTCTCTCAGGCTCCAGCACGGTGCATCGTGCCAGAGCTCGTGCCTGAGCTCAGACTGGGATCCAGAAACCCGAGGGATTCTCCAGGGATTTGAGCGGGAGACAAATTCTGAAAACGCCATACAAATGCCAGCAACCTTCCAACTGAATAGAGTACTTGCCAGAACTGTTTTTGTTCGTAAATACAGCAAGAAAAGGACATGATATTCCTTTTTTCATTATTACCTTAGCCATTAAAAATCATACCTTATATTCCAGAATCTTGCCTTAAACACTTAGGCTATATGCTATTTGATCTCTCCACACAAGTTTGCCCACACTTTTTGTATTAGCTATTGAGTAAAAAATTAAATATATATGAATTTAATGGATGGACTCAATGCTTCAGGGTAACTGTTTTAGCCTTGTTTAGTGTTGTTATCACTCCCCAACAGTCTATCTGACCTAAGACTCACTTCAAGTTTAAGAAGAACTCCAGCGAACCTCCGCCTTCAGAATCACAGTGCTGAATGTATCATGTTCTCCAGAATTTCATCTATGAATAAATTTACATACCTTGCAATACATACTCCTACCCAAATTTTCTTTTCAGGCTTTACTTTGGGTTCTTCTATAAACATAGGAGCCTACTGGTAGTACCATATAACTTCTGTTCGCTCACCATTTCTCATCAGTATCTTAGTAAAGTAACTTTCAGATTCAAATTAGGATTCTACTTGCTTCATGAAAAAGAAAAAAAAGCTGTATTTATCACAACCATTTTTTTAACTCTAAGTGTAACAAGTAGTGCATCTTCACTCTTACTCTGACTGTTTTCTTGCTGTTTGGGTAGATAAAAGTATTGCACATGTTCCCTGTATTCTAACGGGTTTACCCGTTTACCAATTGCAAGGTCATTAACTTACTTAAGGAATTTTGACCATGACCTTTTTTACCAAATACACTGTTTCTATACATTCAGCATGTGCCTCTTCCGGAAACAGTTTCCGTATCCTTAGGCTTATCCGAATTTTACACTGGTAAAATTTACAGACAATTTAACATCTACAAAACATTTTACAGGCTTATACTGTTTAAAGGGGAAAATAGGCTAGACATTGCAATAACAAAGGAGACCTAAACTAAATAGCAGTGTATTAGGAATGGACCCATATGAATACAGAATGAATCAGAATGAACCCATCAAAGAACATAAACCAAACCGTACGCCAGAATTAAAAATCTGTGATTTAGGATTTATAAAAATGGAGGTTGTGCTTTAGCACACAAGCTTGGTTTTTAACCTGTAAACAATGCAGACTGTAGTGCCCCTTCTCAGACTGGTCAGCACAAAACCCAAGTGCAGTAACAAGGAGATACGAAAGTTTGCCAATACAAGAGTCTGAAGACAGAGAGCTCACAGAATTGCAGAGTGGATAAGGCTGGAAGAGACCTATAAAAATTGCTTCATCCTACCCTGCACCTAAAGTGGGAGCAGTTAGAGCAGGTTGCCCTGGACCATGTCCAGTTGAGTTTTGAGTTTCTCCACAGACGAAGCCTCCACAACCACTCTACACAACCTGCTCCACTGTTTGACACAGTAAAATACCTTTTTCTTATGTTTAAATGGAACATTCTATATTTCAATGTGTGTCCACTGCCTCTTGTTCTGTTACTGGTTACAATTGAGAAGAGTCTGGATCTATTTTCTCTACTTCACCCATCAGCAATTTATATACATTGATGAGATCTCCCGAGCCTGCTCTTCTCCAGGCTGAACAGTCCCAGCTGTCTCAGCCTCTTCTTATTTATCAAATGGTCCATCCCTTAATAATCTTTGTGGTGTCTCACTGGACTCGCTCCAGTATGTTCATGGCTGTACCAGGGAACCCACAACAGGAAACAGCACTGCAATGTGTCTCACCAGAGCTGAGCAGAGAGGACGGATCATCTCCCTCTGCCTGCTGGAGAAGCTCTGCTGCCTGCTGGCCGCCTTTGTCACAAGGCCATACTGCTTTCTCACGAGCAACTTGGTGTGCCAAGGACCCCCAGGCCACGGTAGCACACCCACCCTGCTACTTCCCTCAGTTCTGTGTCATCTGCAAATTCTGAGGGTGCACTCAGTCCCATCTCCCAGGTCATTAAGACAGACGTTAAATAGTCCTGGTCACAATGTGGACACCAGGGGTACAGAACTCATGATTAGCCTCCAGCTGGACTTCGTGTCACTGATCACAGCCTGTTTGAGCCCCGCAGTTCAGCCAATTTTCAATCCACCTCACTGCCTGTTTCTCCAGTCTGTATTTCCACACTTTGCCACTCTGTTAGGGGAGACCATGGCAAAGACCTTGCCAAAGTCAAGACAAACAGCATTCACTGTTCTCCCTTCATCCACAAGTCAATTAATTGTCAAAAGCCACCACAGTGATCAAACATGACTTCCCCATCATAAACTCATGTTGACTACTGCCAATTATCTTCTTGCCCTTAACAAGATATCTTAAAACCGTCAGCAAATATGTCCTGGCTGTAACTTTGCCGTCTAGGTTTTACAGACAGTTTCATGACATCAACCAGGAAAAAGCCAAAGCTGAGGAATTCTGACTGTATCCACAGAAAGTACTGATACACGTGCAAATTATCTTCTCTGTCAGCAGAATATGAGCTGGGAATGAAGTGTTTTTCAGCACTTATTATACGCTTGTGGGTACAATAAGAACTTTCCATAGAAATGAAATAAGAACTACAGCAGCCACAACTCACTCAGTTTGAAGTTTTATTGCCAAACTAAAACTTAAACCAGAGTGAATGGAGGCCAAGTCTCTTCAATTAACTTCAAAGGAGGCTGCGCTATGCATGATGTTTCTCTGAATTAATGAGAAATATGGTATATCAGTTTGATTTTTACATTTACTGAAACCTAAATTCAAGGCAAATATTAGAGATACCTAGAGTCCTTCAAAGTGGAAATGGCCAGTTTTTACAGTTATAAGTTATTTTGCAGGAGAGGAGTTTCCCTCCCTCCTGTTTGATGGGCTGTTCTGCATCACATAAGAGAATGAAAGGGGCCGATGTGAATAGGGGGAAAAAAGAGTGAGCAAAGCTTTGTAGCCTGGGATTTAAGGAAGTCTCCCAGGGAATGTGCAATGGGGATTGCATTCACAGGTGCAAAAACAAACCCTTGAATCCATATTCCTACCTGGGAGAAGAAATTTCCAAAAGACTGGATAATGCTGGGAGGGAGAGAGGGAGGGAAAAGAGGACAGGAGTTGCTTCTCATCTATCTCCTGAAAGTGGCAGTTAATGCTCTGTTATTATCTAAAGGGAATTAGAAACCTACCTTCATGAGAGACCGTAACTGTGAACTACAGCTGAGGAAAGATACCTACTTGTGTCTAGTGGATACGAAGACCAGATCCATCTTCATAAACCCTACATAACCACCTGAGGCTTATAAGACAGCAGGGTGGTTGATACGAACTCCCTGTTCTGGCAACACTGAAGGATCCTTCCATTTGAGGTTTATTTGCCTTCTCAATTGATCTATCCTTCTGCGTGATTTGTACAGGAGGGATGGAAAAGTCTGTGTCCTCCAGTGCACTTGGGTGTCTCAGTTAGGTGAAAAGCCAAAGGCGGCAGAAGAAACAGAACATCCCTCCTGTTTTTGAAATTTCCTACTGGTTCGCCTGTCTCTGTTCTTCAGGCTGATCTGCATATACCTCATTCTGAAGTGCAAGAATCTGCCTGTAGATCATAGGAGTAGCCTCAGCTCAGTATTCAGCGAAAAGGGGTTTGCTATGGTGGTCAGAAGCCTAAAGTCAGGTGTTGCAAAGCTCTGTGTCACGACAACGAAGTGCCTTTGAGTCTCCAGGCTAAGTTGCTAAGGCTAAATCAGAGCCTCAAGCAGTCATTTTTCTTCTTAGTGCTTAAGGCTGGCTCCAGGAAGAGCTTTGATAAAATATGAAAGCCTTTACTCAAGAATGGAATAAAATGGCTCAAGCCAGAGGATTATCATCAATATATCTACAGGGAGCATAAAAATACCCATAATCTAAGCATAATTATCCATCTCCTTTTCTCTCTAAAACCAAAATTGCACATCTTAAGCGATACATTTCTAACGCTGTGCGGAGCTGGCCCAGGACAGGGTGCCCTGGCTCCGAGGGAACGCGCTGCAGCCAGCACTGACAGCCAGGCTGCGCAGAGGCATGGGCAGCCGGGCGCCTCTGTACCTGCAAAGCTGGCGGCTGCGGTACCGCACCTTTGGTCCTTCCGATAGGTTAGTCATCCAACAGTTCAAAGGGTCAGTTTTATATGCATTGTGTACCAGTTCTTCAAAACTGTTGTAATTTGCATCATAAAGATGATCATATTTGGAGTAGGACACAGTATTGCATAGAATCGTAGAATGGTTTGGGTTGGAAGGGACCTTAAAGATAATCTAGTGCCAAGTCCCTGCCCTGGGCAGGGACACCTCCCACTAGGCTGGGTTTATTTTATGTTTTCAGACTGCAGCATCAATCCATACGTTGGCATTTCTTCCACTGCTGCCACTACACTGTTTTTCAATTGGACTATACTCAGAAGACTTGCAGAAACGTTTCTGCATTACATACACTTCTGACTGAGCCTATAACAAAGATTTACTTGACCTCATTGGTATCTGGAACACAACTATGCACAATAACATTTTAGAATGAGGAAAGAATAACTTATGCACATAAGTAGTAAAATGTATTATTTCCTGAAAAGTTGTAAAAACAAGTATGTATGGCAAATTAAAAATTCCCTCAAGGATCTAGACTTTTGATGTAACCAAATTCTTTATTATCAACTACTAAATGAATTTTAAAATCTTCTGATGATTTATAAACAGGATACAACACACAATCATCAGATTTGAAAGATTCCTCCATTTTCCCAAGGGAAATAATTAAGAACAAAATAAAATAAATACTTGCTAATATTTCCCATTAGTTTATCAAAACAAATTTTTGGCTATTTATCTTTTAAGAGGCTTTATAATGAATACTCTGAACTGTGTGGAGAAGGAAATTAAGGATCATTCAGTAAATTGATTCTATTAAAAATATCTGTTAAGCCACTGCATAAGAAGGACAGCTTTCAGGTTAAACACCTCTTTCTGGTTGAGCCCCACTTTGTAAGACACATGAGCGTGGCGTGCCAGTTAACCATGAGATACTCAGTAAATCCAGTCATGAAGGCAACCTCAATTTTAACGTACCAATGAACCAAATATGGTTTTTAATACTTTAAGAATGACACTTAGCCAAGTTAGTCACTTAAGCCTAGGACTTTAAAAGCATTACACATCAAGAAATGTAAGATTTAAAACCTGAAAGGAGTTTCAGTGATTCTAGAAACGTTATTAAACGTCTATGTCTGTATCCAGATACCTAAATATCTTGAAAAACTGACCAAGAGCGTCTGGTTTAGATGTTACTTACAGCTGAATTTAGCAGTGTGTTAAATGCACCATTTCAGTTGTAACTGCAGCCTCTCCATCCTCTGTTTGAGTAACAGTTCACAGTGTTGGGTCACAGAGCCTGCTCGGACGTGCAAGACATGTAATTGACTTTCTGATGGAAAATGACTAAAAGTAGCAGCAGAAATACAACGTGTGCTGCTATCTGACCTTTGTCAGCAACGCCAGGGGCTTTTTTTCATATGCTACTGCTAGTAGTCATTATTAACAGTGACCATGAATTTCTTTCTGTCAAAGTAATCAAACCACAGGAGAGAAGTTCCTGAGGAACTCCACACAGAGAAGGTCACTGGCTCTTCATCAAGCTGCTTGCTTTGTTATTAGAAAAGGCAGGTGAGAAAATGAGTAAATGACACTCTCAAGATTTTTAAGAACATTGGAAAGTTGTTATTAGACTTTGAGACCAGCAAATAATATAGCCTATTGATCAAGAAGACATGGAATATTGAGGGAAAAAAATGTTGTTTTGTTCTCCTTTCCTTTCACTTAGACAAATTAAATTCTACCATGTCACACCAAATTTTTTGTGAGTATTGATTTTTTTCAATCTTTGCTTGACATTTGAGGTGACTGAAAAGGTTCAATGTGAGATCCTGAAGAAAAAAAAAAAAAGAGAGAGAGAAGTAGAGCGATGACGCTATATGCAGTCTGCAACCTGGAATTCATCCACACTGTATAAAAGATGACAAGCCAGATGGATATTAAGCCATTTTTCTTTTGCATTATTATGCAGTTTGCCTCAAATATGCTGCTAAACAGAGAGCATATCACAACGGGCAGCATCTTCATAACAACTGCAATATAGCTTGTCCACCTAAGGTGATAGACACCTTTTTCAAATAATGCGGTAGGAGCTCCCTCTGCTGATAATTTTCAGCTTTCCGAGCTTTCTGGCTTGGGCAAATGTAATACACCCAAATACATTTGGGCTATATATGCATCAAGCGTCTTCATTTTCTTTGTTACATAAAAGAACAAAGGTCATCATTTAGTGTAAACCACATCTGATATAGTCATTATTGATTTACATAAACGTATGACTGCATTCATATTACATACTTGTGATTCACCAATAGAATTAAGAAAGAAAAAATCTCTGTTTTGATAAACTAATTCTAGAGTGTGTTATAGTGTGAGATACATCTCTTTGCGAGGTCAGTGGAAGCTGTGCAGCTGGATTAAGCTGGATTTGGCCTCTTAGCAAAAAGGTACAAGTTCTAAGAAGCTTTGTTGGAAGATGGTTAAATGGTCACCCTCTTCAGTTTACTAAAATGTGGGCATCTTTTTAGCAATGTCACTTGCAGTATCTTAAAAAGAACAAAAAGCTACGCTGGGTAGGCTACAGTGTTCTTAAGATAGTTTTGGAAAACGTGTTTAATTAAGAAGGATCAACCCAACTTTGTTCACCAGCTGTTACTCAGCTGGATCACACATCCAATCTTTGTTAGTCCAGCTTCACCCAGCAAACACTAGGTTTATCCACCATGAGGGCTATGATGATTTGGACTGTAGGAGGTGACATGCCTCAAGGTTTCTTTTTGTTTCCATTCCTCAATAGAGGTTTAAGATGAGATTACACTATGAATAATGCGTCTCCTCTTAGGGAAATAAGGTGTTTCACATTAAGGTGCCAATACAGCTTCCCTATGGAGTCAATAACATTCCTGAAAACTTTTCAGGAAGCATGTAGCTGTCTGACTTAGCCATTGCCAGAATTTTTAGACAATGATCCTACTCTTCTTTTTTCTTGTTTTGAGTTTTTTAATTACTGAGACACAGTAATGTTATTCAAGTGGAGGATCACTCCAGATGCAGGCAATGTGTGGTCACAACAGTTGTTTACTAATCAAAAGGATTTACAGAGCAATTGGACCAGAGTTTGCTCTTGATACCTGATCTAAGGTTCAGCTGGAAAGGTGGAATTTTTCATCCACTTCACTAGATTCAGACCTCATCACATTTAAAAAAGCCATCTTGGTGGAGAGAGAAGTAGAGATAAATACTGGAAGACAGGCAAACAAATTCTATTCACTCTAGAGCTTCACTGCATTTCAACAACTAACAAATGGGTTTGGTTGTTACTCATTTTTTGTCTTCATAGCAATACGTTTCTACTGAGAGGTTTTTGAATTCCCTATGAACTCTGTAAGGTATCATTAAAAAAAATCTCAATTAAAGACAGTCCTTGGTTGAATGAAGGAAGGCAACATAGTTCAAGCAATACTATAGTAGAGAGAACACCAGAAAAGTCTGCATTGAGATGCAGCTCTGGGGTTTTTGCCACAAGACATTCAATTTTCACGAGTCAAAATGTGATATAAGTCATTAAATTTGAGATCCCTTCACATCAGTTGCCTTTGGTTTTCTGTGAATTAGGCTCTTCCTATCAGTGTTAGGATTTTATAAATCAACATGGAGGTTTATATGACCACTGAATTTGACAGTTATCATGTAAAATAAAATATAATTTTATTTAGAAAATTGCTATTTCCTTCTTTTTAGGTCTCTCCATTTTGCCAATGCTATTTTCAATGACATCCAGATGCTGAATGTGATCAGGGCAGCGTTTGTCCTTCTGTTTTCATACAATTCTTTTAAAGTCAAAGTCAGATAAGTCACATATATATTTCGATGCTTTACACCTCAGGGTGAAACTTCAGGCTGTCATCTAGGGCTTAGTGATAAAAGAAGGACTGATTAAAAGAGACTGACACTACAGAGCTGATAGAGTTGAAGGACTCTAGGGGCTTCCATGCTATTAAAAATCAGTCATGATTTTCTTTCAGAGGACTGTTTCAAACAATAAGATTTAAATATTAATTCAAAGCAACATTTGTTGCCTCTCTGTTCTGTGTATTTCTGGATGCCTCATTACAAAAATAATTTGATTGTCATCTGTATCTGTCACATAAAAACCTAACAAAATGCTGTCTGTATTGTTGAAGTTAAGTATATTAAGAAATGACTTTGTATTAAATTCCACCCAGGCAGATTCCAGCTGAAAGTGGAATATTACTATGGTAGCTTTTCCAGGAGGAAACATGATTTAAGGTCTAATTTGGATGCAACTATTTAATATTTACACTCATGCCAACTATACCATTTAACAGCAGGTTTCCTGCTTAAAATTCAGGAATTACTCTATTCAGTAAAATATTAATACACCGTGCTTACACAGTGCCTCAGTTACAGGATCTTAAAATGCTTTTTAAGCATTAATTCACATTCACATCGTCCTTGAGAGGAAGGGACTTGTAAGGAGCACCAGACTTGCTCTTTAAATTAGCTGAGGTGAGGCAGAGGGAGGCGACACTCTTGGCTCTCGGCAATACAGCACAGCAGCAGAACCAGGGCAGAATTTAGGAGATCTGGTTCCTACTGCTCTTCTCTCGACATTAAATTACTTTTTTTTTCCCCAGCTTTCCCCTATAATACCATGTATGACCTTAGGTAAGCAGGCACATCCTTCAGTATCTTCGACAAGATATTTGTGTGGATATTTGTCTACTGTTTTCAATATATTCATAGAATCATAGAATCACAGGGATGGAAGGGCCCTCTGGAGATCATCTAGTCCAACCCCTGCCAGAGCAGGGTCACCCAGAGCAGGGGGCACAGGAACGCCTCCAGGCGGGTTTGGGATGTCTCCAGAGACAGAGACTCCCCCACCTCCCTGGGCAGCCTGTGCCAGGGCTCTGCCACCCTCAAGGGAAAGAAGTTCCTCCTCATGTNAAGAGCCTGGCCCCATCCTCCTGACACCCACCCTGTCAGTATTTATGGGCATTGATAAGGTCACCCCTCAACCGTCTTTTTTCCAGACTAAAGAGACCCAATTCCCTCAGCCTTTCTTCATAAGAGAGGTGTTCCAGTCCCCTCAGCATCTTGGTAGCCCTTAGTAGCCCTTGGTAGCCTATACTGAATGAATTGAAAATTTGCATGAATACCATACTCTGTTGGCAATTACATGAAATCTGACTCAAAAAACCTTCAATGTAATGCTAAATCATTTACCATTTACATATATCTCGTAAGTATTATTTAGGTTGATCATGTAAAATAATGTTACTCTTAAAATCACTGGAACATCTAGGTAGATTGCTACTCCACACCCAGGGATTAATGTCTGAATAGTACAACCTTCAAGCCGTGAATAATCACACCAACTTGGCCAGCCTGAAAGAGAACTGAAACTTTTACCAGGTAAATAAAGGTAAAATATCAAATCCTTAAATCCAGATTACTTTAACAGTTTGAAAGCAATGTTGAATCAATTAAATTCTTCGGAATCCTGCCATCTCTATCCCAAATATGAGCAGTCCTGTAATGTTACCCATTTCTGCCAATATACAGTGCTAAGTTACAATTTTGCCACAGCAAAATACCAAAGGATAATAAGAAAATTAGAAAGGAGCCACAACATCTATGTAAAGAAAGATTTTAATACCTCACAAAATGAACTAATAATAAGTTCCTACTGCAGTGAAATGTATGGCAGTATGCAATTTTCAAAGATATTATGGCACCATAACTGCCATCAGCTTCTCCTTTGGATAAGATTCTACTGTAAAAGCATTAGTTATTTGCTAAGAGAAAACCTTATTATTAGTTATTCTTCGCTAGAAGCATCCTTCATTTTTTCAAGGATAATCTACCAATAGAGAACAATGACAAAATCTTATCCCCTTTGCCAAAAGTCTCTGAACAATCTTATTTACTGTGATACTAAAAGTGCTGCTACTGTTGGAGGGGTTTGACTTTCAGCATGTTTTCTTTTCTAATTCCATAAAACGTGTAGTATCACTTCATATCTCTGGTTTCTCCGTATCTCTTCCCCTGTCTGTCTCTTTCTGTAAAAGACTTTCATGCGTTGTTTGGCTGATGTCAAGAGCCGTGGACAGCAGGTGAGTAGTTCTCCCATTGACTGCTTAGGCAATTCAAAGAACTTCATAATAACAGAACAAACCAGAAAGGGAACAGTGAAAATCTGATGATAGCTAAGAGGTATAAAAGGTGAGCCTTCTACTTTTCTGCAGTTTGAAATATCTAATTATTTTTTAGCACTGGTACAGTTGAGTTAATACTACCAAGACAGTAAACTGTAGCAGTATCTGAGTGTATATGTTTTTAATGGCATTATCACCAAAGCTTGCTAGGATTCCATCATTGAAAAATACATTCTTTTCTAATAGAGAGGCAGTTTGAAGTAAAATTTCATTGTACTGAAATATCCCATGAATGCAAAAAGATCACAATCTCCCAGATATGAAATATTGTGTCTACTGCTGATAAAGCTGATGAAGAAACGGGGAAGAAGATAAATAGATGGAAGGAGTGTGGCCCCCAAATTGTACTGGCTTCCTTCATCTGCCAGACAGGTTTCAAAGGATTCTTTCTCTCTTTTTCTGGGTAATAGGAGGAACTACTGAAAACTAATCCTTTCTAGTGAAACTGCAATCTGGGTGGGGAAAAAAAGAGGCTGACCCTCTTTATCTTTTTATGAAAAGATAAATTACAAAAAAAAAAAAATCTTCTCAAATGCATTGCTTAAAGGAAAGCCATATTCCCTTTCTGCTGTTGCAAGATGGATTGTCTAAAAGGGAACAGGTGGAGAGCTATTCTGAGTCCTGCTTTTTAGTGTGGTGTAGAGCTGGATATTCCTGGCACCAGAGGGACTTCAACGCGGACAGGCTGCTGAAGAGCTGCAAACACAATAGACTGAAGAGTTGTGCAATAGCTTTTGTTACAGTTTTGCAACTTTACACCAACTGCTAATTTCATCTTTTTCTAGAACTGGTTTTAGTTTTTACAGCATATGCTGAAATCAAGAAATTACCTAGGTCTTAGTAACACAACATATACAGCACATCTATTATTAATAAGCATTCCAAAAAGAAGAATTAATTGAATTAAGCATTAAAACTGGACATAATAAGTTCTATTAACTTTTCTTAATTTGGCTTTCAAAATCTCTCATTTGATGAAGGTAAACTGATCTTAAGATACTATTGAAAGAGAATCTAGTAGCTGTTTTCACATTTTTAAATGTAATACTTTATTTTAACATTGGGAATCTCTGAAGCTCAAGACAAAAAATAAAAACCTCCATACGCTATTATGTTATTTGTTATGCTGGACCCAACGATAGGAGATAGCTGCTATCTTCACCTAATGGATTTTTATATTGCTCTCTAGATTGCAATAAGCATCAGTTACATGAAAATGTATGTACACTTACATTCATAATTTTAACTCTAGGGGTTTTCCACAAAACAGAGGAAAAGAACCATCTATTTTTTTATTCAGCAAATTAAAGATATAAAACCAGACACAGTAGGCATAAAATAGCTCCCTGTAAAACTTCAGTAGAAGTTATTTTTTAATTTATGTTGATATGATGGTCTCTCTATATTAAAAATCTTCCCAAATTAATTAAATTAGTCAACATTCAAACTTTCACAGAACCTTTATTTCTGCGTACAATGCTCCTGTATTTATCTTAGCTTTTTTAGAATTTTTAAACAATGAGGTGCCAGGATCACTGGGGCAGGTGTAGATGAAGTTAATGTTTTTGAGGTTTTATTTTGATATGTAGATACCTGAGAAAAGTGCATCTGAAAACACTCAATGGTGAAGCCCACCTATGCAGCTGGACCTGTTCTGGTTCCGAAGCCCTACTCTCACGCATTTTCTGAACTATAAAGAGACTGGCATAGCTGCGTCAGGTCTGCTTGGTAACGCCCAGTTAACTCAAGTCTGAGGTTTGGGGTTTCTAAGTATTAAACTGCATCACAAGAAGTGGCTCTCGCCTCTTTAGCCCCTGGGAGGTGAGCGGGCTCTCTGGAGGGAAGGATGCTAAGTCAGGCCTGCGCCTGGCCACGCATTACAGACGTGTTCTCAGGGAGACACTGGATTATCATTTTCAGTGTATTTTCCCTCCTCTGTCCATTTTGTACTTTAAAGGAACTTTCTGATTAGTTGCTAAGCAGGCTTTTCTAACTACTTTTTTTTTTTCACCATGGGAAAAGGGGAGAAGGATGCAGAGAAATTGAATTATCTGAGAAATTATGCTTCAGAACACAATACAAAAGCCATTATGTGCTCTACCCCACTGCCTCCTCAAAGGATATATATGATCCTAATTCCCAAACTAAGCTGTGAGTCAAGAAGTTTGCCAACATCTGCTAATCACTAGGAAACATGTAACTTATTCTGCAGTCAATAGTTAACAGTTGGCAGGAGCATACCCTTTGGTTTGGAATTGATTTTGCATTTGTTCAAGGATGACATGCACGCTGACAAGTGAGACCAGATAATTCAGATTTATCAGTCCTGACTTGCTGAATAACCGCGTCAGACAGATGATGGATGGCTCCCAAACTGGCAGTAAGACACAAGTTGGTGAAGGTGATAAACAAAAAAAATTAGCCTTCTCTGTGCTGAATAGGCTAATATTCCAAAATGCCAAATGGCACTATTCCAGTTATCTTCTCAAACATGTTAAAATTCAAAAATCGGTAAAGCATCTATTGGAACGACAGTAACAGTTAGACAAGAAACGCTGAGGTCCCCGTGCTATGAAAGACTGGGGGCATAAAGACGGCTGGAGCAGTCCTGTAGTCTGGTATTAGCGGCCAGGAGAGAAGACTTCACGTGAATAACTCCCCCCGCGCACCCCAGCCGTTGCCAGCAGCGATAATGAAAGCGAAGTTTAGTTCTGACTTTGGCATGACAGCCACCGATCTTGTCTGAAATGGCAGCATATCATCAATGGCATTTATGACCAATAATGGAACAGATACTTCAGCTGCAGCTGGGGGCAGAGGGCATTTTGGGAGGAAGGAGAGCAAAGCATCATTTTTGGCTGTGTGCCGCTTTTGAGAAGAATGTGACTGAATAGAAGCCCGTGGCTTCCAAGAGCTGCTGGAGCATGAGGAAGTCCCAGCTTAACATCGTTTCCCAGGGCTTTCATTCCGGCAGGCAGGATGTTGCAGAACCCGGTCTGTTACGCCAAGGGATACTTCACTAGCTGGAACTGAGTTCAGGAAGGCTGTCTGAGCATGTCAGGCCCTGAGGAACATGCTCAAAATTGTGGAAATAATAGAAATGCATCAAGTTATGCATATATTTTATTAATTTCCTCAGCCATCGTTGCCCATGCAGTGGTTGTAACTAACGACACTCTGTAGTAACATTTACAGAAAGCTTATTTACAGAAAACAACTTACAGGAGAAGCTTATGAAAAGTAGTAACAAAAAAGAAGCATTCAGCTGTCATCTCTCTGACGGCTTCTGTAATAATCACTAAAAATATATAAAACATTAGAAGTTTAAGAGGTTCCCAGCTATTTAATTCTCTTTTATCCAGACCGAGACAGCAAGGTACATACTGCTTTCTGAAAAAGGATGTGCTTAAATCTCCAACTATTCAAGCACATGTATTTGCAAAATTCAGTTGAAGTTTTCATGTTGTGGGGTTTTTTTTGGCAAATGATCAGTTTTATCCTTTTTATAGGATAGGAATATCTTTCTACAGTTTGACTCTTGGCACACCATCTTAAAAGCAGAAAATGCAGAAGCATATGAAAATCTCAGGTTTTACTACTGTGTAAGAGACAATATTGGCTGATTCTTTGATTAAGTTTTCCTATGCCTGCTTTAAAACTTAAAATGCCTATCTCTAGAAGTCTATTAATACAGTATTGCAATCACTGTACACATTCACGACCTTTGAAATGTAGCATTTAATGTTTAATTACTAGCTCAGGAAGAGGTGTCCTAACACTAGCAAGAGAAGATGAGAGTCAAGAACGATTTTATATTTTACATTGTAAGTATCATACAGAAATGATTCTTGAATATCGTAGACCCCTTTCTTTCTTATTCAAAAATATAAACAACTGCTCAATAAGCATCATAAAGAGCAAGTTCTGTATAAAAGAGATTTCTCCAGATTTTATGATGTAAAGAGCTATCTGAATCCAACCATCATTCAGGTAATTTGCTCTTAAAATTCTGATTATTTTGTTGGTAAAAAAATAAAAAAAGGAGTAACTCCATATTAAAAACCAGACCTCCTACATCCAGGTGGATTCTGACATCACGGAGAGACAGTCACACATGCAAATACAGATATAATTCATCAATTCTGTAAAGATATTTGGGGAAGGTAACCACTTCTCCCCAAAAAATACATTTTTACTTGTAGCTGTCACTAACCATGGTCCATGTGTTACAGCCACCAATAATTTTTTTAAGTACAGTAAAGTAAAACTTAGGAAAGTCATTTAGACAGTAACATTTTCAGTGTATCGCTAGGGCCAAATCCACACCAGTAGGAGAAGTACTATCTAGAGTGCCTTTTTATTATTATTATTGATAACTAGATACAAAGACTCTCATGTAATATCAATCAGCTATCCATAATTCTTGAGTTTAGTACAAACACACATTGCTAAAGATACGAACACTCCAATATGGGATAACACAGCACTAGATCCTGTACTACTTCAGTTTAATCTAATAAACTGTCCCTACAGTGCAATACGCCGATTGATAAAGGTAATCTTATTTAAGATACGCACCAATGGATCCTAAATTTGTAATTTTGTCAAGAATCCTAGGTACCCAAGCTTAGTCACAAAACCATTTCAACTGCTGTTTGGCTGCCAGGGAATCCTTGAAGGCTAAACATCTAAACCAGTAAAACTCTAAGGCATATCACAAAGTTGTTCCTTAAATATCGTATCAAGAGAACAGTGCTGTTTATTCTCAGGTAATATTATAATACCTTTCCCAAGACAGATTCCAGGACTTTTCTGACATAACTAATACAGAAAACACCCTGAAAGAACAGCATTCACCTGCAGCAGAACAGATTCACTGCAGCATTCCAAGTTTTGTTACAAATTCCTTCGGGTTTCCTGTAGTCTCCTAATGTCTACTGCAAATTTCTGAGAAGAAAAAACCACTTCCTTCTTTGTATATTATAAAGGCATTAAAATAATGTTTGCTCTCATCTTTTTTCATTTATCTGTTCTTTGTTAAAATACACACTCATTTCACAAGGCTCAAAGCTGAGGTATCAATGGTATCCTACGGACTTTTTTTTTTTTAAAGATACAGCTGGAAGCACACAATGAAGACGTTCCAAAAGATAAATTCATACTGCAACCCGGAACAGTAGGAGATTCCAGTTCATAGGACATTCCATATAGTTCTATTGACTTCAATAAAGCTGTGCTGATTTACGGGAGCCAAGGCTTTGCTCATATATCCATGCAATCTAACTAGGCCTTTATGTATCTTCACAGTAGATGCTATAGTACCTGAGTCAAGCCGATCAAAGTAGAAATCCTTGTTTTAAATCCCCTTGTGACAACAGCTTTAAACTGAGAAAGGTTTAAAGACATTAGTGTAGCTTTAAACTGTAATAGAATATTCACTTCATCATTGAAGCGATCTCCTTGAACAAATTAAAATCCCAGAAGCAGCTGTCATTTTTAAAATGTGTTTTAAGAGTACTGCAAACTTCTGCATGCACCTAATGGGGGAGGTTCAGGTTCTTCATTCTCAAAGTGAGCACTCGGATGCCCGTCTACCCCCACTTGAGGACTTAAGTGCCCATCTCAAAGACTGTACCAAAGAATACTATACATACTTTTAATGTACTGAAACACCATAATATTCTTACAATCCATACCAGTAATGCTTCTCCAGAGGCTAAACAAAGAATTTCTAATGTTTATTGATTCTGAAAAAGTGTAACTTGGGGATCTCCTAGTAGAACTATCAGTGAGGTAGACTGCCTCCAGCATCCATTAACATCAAGTGTTTGCACTGGCAAAAGGAAGAACAACAACATAAAAAAGACGGGGCCTGAAGCATTACCAACTGCCTGAAACTCCCCGTTCGGGAGAGGAAGAGTGACTGCTCAGAGACACTTGTAGTTTCTTTTTGTATGGGTTTGTATGTGGTTTTCTTAAAAAGAGGTCTGAAAAGAAGCTATGGCTTTTGCCACAGTTCCATTAGAGCCTCACGGTCCCACACATATAGAATCTCCACATGGATGATGACAGTAGACTGATCTCCCTTGAGCACATCCGTGCTTTAGTGCTACTAACTCAGATTGCCACTTGCTACAGAAATGGGACATTTTCAGATTCCTTGCTGCTAAATTTGCTTCATGCAGTCGTTCACCAGAACCTGACTTTGCTGACATTTAAAATGCAGTGTGAGACATCACTTCTTGGTCAAACATTTGCTTGATGCTATGGCTGCACTTAATTATTTATTGTGGTTGTTTCAGATGATGCAAGGTCTGGGAATACTTCTCCTGCCTATTGTCAGTTTGATGTTTGCTGTTTTAGGTTTTTCCCCAGGAGCACTCTGATGACATTAGGAAGGGAACATAAAACAAACCAGTAAACAAGCTACTGCAAACTGTGATAAATATGCTGCATTTGCACATGCACACAAAAAAGCCTCAGGTTTGTTTGTTCATTTTTAAATTATTCTAAGTGGAAATTATTTTTCTTCACATATGAAAGTCAACATCTTTACCAGCACAGAGCAATTAAGGTGAGAAAACTTAAATTCTGACTTGTACCCCACAGTTCTATCTATTGAGTCACAACTTACCCACGCTGCTGCACCAAGTTTACTTGGAAGGATTCTCATTAAAATGATTCACATGGACCCGCCTAGTTTGAGATCTAACGAGAGCATCACCAGAGTTGGTCTGGCTGTGGTTAAAGCAGTGCTGAAAGCAGCCTACCACTTCAAATTAATGAAAAAGGAATTTAATACAATACAGTAACAATCAGGAAACTAAAATGCAGGAAAAGAAAAGAAAGCACTAGCATATAACAACGGGACTCACCAGGTAGAGCCTGAGATGGAAAGTATTTGATATCAGCACTAAAACATGCTGACACTAAATTCTCTCCTGCTCTTCAGTCACTTTTGAGAACTATACACAATGTCTCATTGGATTTGTCTTTCATGTGCTCTTAATACGAACAATAGAGTGACGGCATTGTCTTTGACATTGCCTAATCTGTACAACGGTAATTTGAATGCATTTATTTCCGACCTATTGTTTTAGGTGACAGGTGCCAACCCCCACTCCCGGTCTACAGAGTCATTCCAAAGGTACATAATGTAAAATTCCATATTCATTCAGCTTAACAAAAAGAGAAATTTTGGAGAGTGATAATTCTGTTAGCTTCTTTTGCTTTTTTCAAAGGTCTCCGTGTTTCTGTACTAGATCAATGATCTTGATTTAGCCCACTACCATATTACCCAGTTCAGAGCTGGAGAGGACGTTAAGTCCCTCAGTCTTTAGGCATCTTAGTTCTGCAAGAGGAAAGACAACAAGGACAGAGACTGCAGACAAATGGGGTGTCCATCCACTTTACCCATTTTTATTTATGTGCCTTTGAAGTATGTTGTCAACAAAAAGGACTTGTCAATACCCAGAAATTGACAAAAGAAGACCTGACTTTACATGGCACAGCCAATTCAGGATATCATATAAAAAAATTAAAATAGAGGTAACCTCTATTTATTGTATCTACCTCTCATCAGAACTAAGTATGTTATTCTGTACTCATTTTTAGTATAAAAACTGGTTAGAGAAATGGATGCAGCAAACACAGGAAAAAAGAAAAAAATTCCAGATACTACTGGAACAAATAATTATGTGACAGGTTTGCTTATTTATATATTAATTAGAAAAAGCAGTGTCTCCTGCTAACAAAGCAGCAGTGAAGTAACACATTCAGGTTGAAGACACCACTGAAGTACAAAGTCGGAAAGTTTCCTGCGTCTGGAAATTTAAGTCAGCTTCTTCTCATGAGTGGAACTTCCAATGAATTTGCCAGTATCATCACTAGCTTTCTGAAGGGCTATTAATAACATAGGCATATTGCAAATTATGTGTGGTACTAAGCTTTCAAGTGTGTTGCAGTTATCCCTTTAAAATTAGAGATAAAACTATAGCATCTGATTTTGTACTTAAACTACAAAAAAAAAATTACACATAGGAAACCAACTTTTAGAATAAAAAATGAGTGCTCTTTCGTTTTTCAGTCAATGGATGACTACACTGAAGACAAGGTATGGTAACCAGTGGCACAGAGCCACACACTAATTGAAATGCAAATGATGCTGCAGAGTGCCAGGGAATATTTGGCTTACTGTAAGAAAACTAACCTTGAGAATTCAATTTCCTTTGTCCAAGAAATACAATCACTAATGTAATAGTGTAGTTCATTTGTAATTAGTGATCAATCAGGCAAATTTCCATATTCATTAACAAAAATTAGTGAGTGTTTAAAGGGACCATTAAAAAATCTACAGATCCGTGCTTCTAATTTAGTCTCAGTACAGTGGGACCCTTTCATCTGTGTTCTTACAGAAAACTAACAAATCTATGTGTGTAACTAATTTTCTCTTATTTCCACGTCATGTTGCTGTTTAGATATAACAGAAACCTTGCACATTTTGAATTCTGAAATATTCTGGACCTTCTAGTTTTCCAGAAGTTTTAAAAACATTAACAAATCTTGCAGAACATCAGTTCCTCTAAGGAGCGGCTGAGGACTCTGGGCTTGTCCAGTTTGGAGAGAAGGAGGCTGAGGGATGACCCATGGCTCTCTCAGCTTCCTGAGGAGGGGACGTGGAAAGGGAGATGATGAGCTCTTCTCCCTGGGATTCAGTGGTAGGACGCCTGGGAATGGCTCAAAGCTGCACCAGGGGGAGTTCAGATTTGACATTAGGAAACATTTCTTTACAGGAGGGTGGCCAAGCACTGGAACAGGCTTCCTAGAGAGGTGGTCGATGCTTCAAGGCTGGCAGTGTTTAAGAGGCATTTGGACAATGCCCTTAACAACATGCTTCAATGTTTGGTCAGCCCTGAATTGGTTAGGTTGTTGGACTAGATGATCAACATAGTCCCTTCCAGCTGAAACATTCTATTCTTTCTATTCTATTCTATTCTATTCTATTCTATTCTATTCTATTCTATTCTATTCTATTCTATTCTATTCTATTCTATTCTATTCTATTCTATTCTATTCTATTCTATTCTATTCTATTCTATTCTATTCTATTCTATTCTATTCTATTCTATTCTATTCTATTCTATTCTATTCTATTCTATTCTATTCTATTCTATTCTATTCTATTCTATTCTATTCTATTCTATTCTATTCTATTCTATTCTATTCTATTCTATTCTATTCCCTCCTCACCCCTGGAAACATCTTATTGTCTCATACATCATGGCAAGCAAGCTTAGACAAAGTTTTATGAGTATTTACTCTTACTCCCATTAATTTGTGCACGTGGCCTCTCTAGAGGCTGGAACAACTTTTCTCAGGTCACATCTTTTTAAAATTGCAACCCTCCTTACCTTTGCATTCTAACAGACCAGTAGCAGAAGTGTAATAAATTTAGACCTGCTGGTGTTAAGAAAAAGTCTTCAAAGGAATAAGGAACATTTGATTCAAATACTGAGAGAGGAGGAAAAAACCATTTCAAGCAGTAGTGGCAGTGATACAGGAAAATGGACTGGCAGATTATGAAGCCCACATTAGGAGAGACCTGTAAGAACAGATTAGGCAAGCACCTGGTAGAAATATTGCTAATCCTCTCTTGCAGAAAAGGAGTGTCTGCCTAAAAGCCTTTCTGCCTGCCATTAGACAGCATATGGCTGTGATATGCAGAGTCTCTTATCCCATCCCAACATTCTTTGCTGATGTGTTCATAAACACTTTGAGACCCATATTACAGCAATTTTCAAAATAAAAATAACATATTGCCCCACCTGTGACGTCAGATATAGTCCAGCTGAGTGCTTCATATGTTCTTCTGAGACCCAGATTCTCTTCTGTCCTCTTTGCAGTGGGATGACCTTGGGGGCGACATTCATTCCATACTATTCCTATGCAGTGCCCAATACATTTAATCCTGAAAAATAAAGCCAATGAGAAAGAGATACCCATTCTCAGACAATTTCTCTCTACTTGCGAGAGGACCTCTCAGCTGCAGGGTAACAGCAGCTCATCAATCTTCTGGGCACTGAGGGGTTTGCAATCTCTAAAGCTCCACAGACACTTCACAACGGCAGCTTCAGCCCTCTCAATTTTTTGATCTTTTCAAATATAGGATTAAAAACATTACCCCTAAATGACTAGGTTCTTTCCTTACAGTATCTTCTGCCCTGTGCTGCCCTGAAGCTGAAGCAGTAGGGGAAAATCTCGCAACCCCCCGTTCTTTTCTTCATAGGATATGGAGGAGCATTTTCTTATCTCACTCCTGCTTCCCGAGAGATGCACTGCTGGGTCTGGCCAACAGTATGAAAAAAGTATGGCCTTGCTGTAATGTTCTAAAAAAGCTATGCCAGAACTGGATAATATTTGGCAATAAATGCCTATCCCAGCTGTTCAAAACTTAGGATCCTTGGGCTGAAGCCTGCCTGCTTTCTGAATTTTGAACTACTAAGGCCTAGAGGTTCTCAATCTTTTCTTGAGGAAAATATTCTCAAATCTTTCCTTTGGTTATTTCTTCAAGAACTAGCCTCTGGGGGGAGGAAATTGAGTGGTTTGGTCCTGCAGAATATCTAGGACCAATCACTGAGCAAGACACTCACCGCACTGAACAAACCACAAATAAGTGGGAAAAGCAGAATCCCATTGCAAGGCTTTCTAAATTGATGTATCTGGAAGGATACAAGGGACTATCACAGCAGGAGCAGCTTGAGAGGCAGGGAGAACAAACACCATAACCAGAGCTTAGTAGAAATAAATTCCTAAGTGAGTAGCATATGCCAGTATTTTTTTTTCTACTCTACTAATCATCCTCTAAATGTTGGAATGTTTTTTGAAAGCGGATTTTGACAGACATTTGTGTAGGTGTAATAATGCACAAGTTTCTGCTCTTCCAGTGACATCCAACGATAACCAAAATTACCAAGTGGGTACCTTAAATATCAAAACCAACCAACCAGTCAAACAACACAAATTTACCAGAATGTAACTGTAAGAAAATTTCTGGAGTTTAATCCCTTGCTTCATCTAAGCACTGATCGTTTGATAGCACAGTTGTGTTTTTAACAGTTGTTGGGATGCCCATTAAAGTAAACAGTCTTCCCTTGACATGCTGACGTACAAAATGTATGTACTGAGTTTGTAATGGATGACACAATATAAATTGGCATATGTAACCTACAGTACTTCAAAGAACTGCAGCACAAAGCACGTTGACGTGTCTAATAATCGTAAGTGACAGATGGTTGCAGGGTTTTTTTATGCTTAACAACTGAGTGGAGAGACAGCATTTATCTTGTATTAAACTGTTGCATTTTAGAATTGCCTTTAATTACAGGGGAAGGTAGGATATTAAAAAGGAATATATTTCACTGGATGATTTCCCCTTCACAGTCCTTATCTGTTACACGTGCTTTAAGAAAGCTTATCACACCAGTCCCTTGAGGTGAGGAAGGTCAAAGAAGCACAGCCTTAGATAAGACTTTAAAAAGAGTCAAATACATAATACTGTATCTTTAGTATTTTTTGGAAAAGTCAAAATTTTCGGCCTCAGTATTTGACATTACAGTAGAAGGCAGACACTTTCTGGTACACAGGTGTTACCTGGGAGGGAAATTTTCAGATTCCAGAGTTCTACTGATTCATCTCCAGTAAAAAAAAAAAAAAGAGTAGTCAACAATTCTCAGCATTTTAGTATGCTAATGGTAGCTGTTGCTACAGTGACACAGGGAAAGAAAAATTCTACAGATCAATTACATTATAAAAAGCTTTTATCATAATTATCTTATTTATAGTGGCATGCCTAACTTCATAGCCAGGCAGGCTCTGGTCTAGTTAACTGCGTTGTAATTTCCTAATGTCTAAATAGGTTCCACAGGCAGAGGGCTCATAGGATCCATCGTTGGAAGGTACCTCAAGGATCACCTGGCCCAACCTTCCTTGACAAAAGCATGATCTAGACGAGGTGGCCCAGCACCTTGTCCAGTTGGATCTTAAAAGTGCCAACGACAGGGAATCCTTCTCTGGGGAAATTATTCCAATGGCTGACTGTTCTCAGTGGGAAAAATTTTCCTCATGTCCTGTTGGAATCTCCCCAGGAGTAACTTGTACCCAATACCCCTTGTCTTTCCCATATGACTCCTTATAAAAAGGGAGTTTCCATCTTCTTTATAGCCATTCTTTAAACACTGGAATGTGACATAAATTAGTCAGTTCCAATATGAAGATCATAAATTTATCTAAAAAAAAAGCAAAGACATTTGACGTTCAGGAAGAAAGATTTTTGGAGTAGGTAGGACTTCATGAGCTGAAATACAAATCAACTAATGCAGTTGGTTCAGTTTCAGGGAATTTAGAATTTCAGTTAAGTGGTAAAGATTTGCTAACACCACCACTTTGTTTAGCTTTTTAATATTTTATTTCCTTTTGCTCTCTATTTTATGGTTAACTGTATTGTATTTTAATTGCTTGCTTGACATGCCAGCATCTCAGTAGGGTTCATGGGGGAGTTTTCTAATATTTTAAATAATTAATAGTAATTAATAGACTGCATTAAATCAAGCTCTCATAACATTCTCTGTATCTTCTGAGTATAGCAATGCTTTCACGAGCTGAGAGCCTAGCTCATCTTTTACAGTGTTTTAAGCTATTTATTTTTTCTGCATAAAAAGTGAAATACTTTATGAGTTTTTGTTTTGCAACATTCTGTCCTTTGTACTCCAGAAAGGCATCAAATACACTGAAGACACTTTTATGCTATATTTAATTTTTAATGAAAATGCCATACTGGAAAAATGTTCTGTGTTATAATTTGGGAAAGCCAAATTTTGTCATCCTTACTCAAATAAGACCTACTGATAGTGAATAAATCTGTGAGGCTGGACTTCAGGTCATTGCTATTACAATGCCTAAACTTGGTGACAGAAGTCTCACTTTTACTGCGGTTTGTGACACACAACCTGATCCAAACCCACTGAAGTCAACAAGCCCTGTTACTGATAGAATGGCTTTCTGATCAGGTAGCTAGAGTACGTCAGTAATGTACTCGAAGCTAAATGTGTTTCATGTCTCAAAGTCACTAAAAGTTAGTTATTCATGATGTGCCAGAGCCTTAACCCACTGTAGGTAGGTATTTGAATAAAGTGCATTCACACATTCAACCTTGTGACCTGTCTTTTTGAAGTGCTTTCATACATTCATATGAAGCATTTGTTACAAATGCAAAGTCACGGTGGTATTACATTTAACTTAGGAGTGAAGAAAAATCTACGAGTTTTCTTAAACAATCAGAAAGAATGTTTATTTCTTTTTAAATATCATGTTTCCTACAGATTCAGAAAGCAGGTGACTAAAAGGATTCTCAAGTACTATACACTCTCCTTGTCTAGTGAGGCCTTGAGATCTTTTAAAGCACCTACTGTATAAAGGCAGCTAGTAACTGCTATTCCTTGCAAATTAAGACAGACAAAGTGACGCTAGTTTCTCTCTTCCTTTTTTTCTGGGTGATGTTTAGTGTTTTGCTAGGGAATAATCTAATTTTTCTTCCTTTCAGATGTGTTTATAATAATGTACGACACATGCATGGAAGATTTCAGCTGTCAGATTCATTTCTGCAACTGATAAAATTATTGGCTCCTACACCTTCCCATGTTTTCTTAAACCTATGGTTTTTTGATTGCTTATAAAAACCAGTGTAATTATTCCTCACACTTTTGAAACTCAGAGATTAATGTACTTGAAGCTCAAAGACCAAACACATGGTTATTCTTCTCATCAAGGTCTCTGCTGTCTAGGGACACACAATGCCTTTTCTGAGTAGCTTGTATTTCCCTATTTCTTGTATTTCAAAATACACCATTGTTTTCTAGACCAACCTTCATTTTTCTGTACCAAACTATATCTATGTTACCTTTGTTTACGAATTAAGGCTTTCTGTTAGGAGAACATAAAGGAATAAATCAGAACATCTCAAAAATCTGCAGAGCTGCATTCAACTCGGCAAAAATTGTCACTGAATCACAGAAAAATGTAGGTTGGAAGAGACCTCAGGATGTCTCTAGCCCAGCCTCTTGCTCAAAACAAGGTTAACTTCAGTCAGGTCAGGGTGCTCGGGGCTTTGTTCCATCAAGCTCTGAAAACCTCCATGGAGGGGGACTCTGCAGATTACCCTCCCTGGGCAATCTGTCCTGGTACTTAACCCCTCCCATGACCGACAATCTTTTCCTTACAGCCCGTTGCAATGTCCTTTCCTGCAACTTGTGGTTGTTGCCTCCTGTCCCTTTACTGGGTGCATTCTCTTCTGCAGGGCAGAAAAACCCAGCCCCCTCTGCCTCTCCTCGTACACCCCCTGCCCCAGGCACCAAACCATCCTCCGGCCTCTGAGCTTCCGGCATAAGAGCTCTGAATCATGAACAAGTATGCAGGTGTTTTCAATTCAGATTTAAATGGATTATTTTTATGTACTTTTTGTGTTCTGTTTACTTATTTCTATTCAAATATAACAGCCTTTTTCCTACTTCCATCAACCTCCTCCTTCCTCCTCAATTAAAGTTGTCAAAATCACACTCTGTACCTCAAGTGAAATGTATTTTTAAAAAGCAAACGCAGTCCTGTTTATACACCTGGGCATGCTATCACAGATACAGTAAAATGTAACATTTTTCAAATGAATGTCATCTTTACATACAAACTGAGTAGAAACTGACTACAAACGAGGCTCATGTCACCATTTACCAAGCACGAGCTGCAGCACATAAGTAGATAAACACTGTAATAGACCTCTGCACAAAAAGAAGTAAGATCTTTCCAAGACCTTTAGGAATTTACCTAAAATTTTCAAATTCTACATGTTTTGGTATTTTTCTTCTTTTTCATTTGTGCATACAAAGAGTCACAAAGTAAAATGCTTCTCTCCTAAGGGNGGCCTCACCAGTGCCGAGTACAGGAGGATGATCCCTCCCCTAGTCCGGCTCACCACACTATTCCTGATCCAGGCCAGGATGCTGTTGGCCTTCTTGGCCACCTGGGCACACTGCTGGCTCATATCCAGCCGGCTGGCCACCAACACCCCCAGGGCCTTTCAGGACATCCTTCCCCAGGATGCCTTCATACACCTGGCCTATTCCCTTTGAGGACCTGTCATTTCTGTTGCTGTTAGGAGTGACTTATGTTTTACGGGTTTTTGCTTGTTTTACAAGATTACATGCATCTTCTGCAGCTGCATTCTAGATATGGGGTTTGTTCCGAGTTCTTTAGCAGTGACATTTCCATTCTTGATAGTCCTTCTAATGCCACGCACCATTTTTCACTTGACATGTCCTGTACATAACCAAGTATCAGCATGTCTAGAGTGTGAATACAGTTAGTGTTTTCACTAAATTTCCATAGACAAAACCCAAAGCTCTACCACAAACCATTTATCATCCACAGGCATGACGTCAAACCAAGGACTGAAAGAATATGATCCGCCTTCCCCATCAGGATCCCCACCAGAGTGCAAGTCAGGAGAGAAGTCCTTCAGCCTTTTCATCCCCTGTGCTTCTTTAAAAGAAGGAAGCCACAGATGAGGGAAAAAGAAATCTAGGAAACGCTTTTAAGATACTTTACCCAAAAATTAAGCACTGCAAAAGAACTCTTAAGAAGCATTTAGTGCAAGCAAAATCTATAAAGTAAGTGGTATGAGGCCATTTCATGTGCATTTAATGACAGGTACAGTTCCTGCAGGAAAAAGGAGCGAGGTCAGTTATGTGTACACTAGCGTGTTAAAAGAAATGGGAACCCAGAAACGACATAAAAAGTGAAATACAAAGATAAAGCTTCAACTTCCAATCTCATTGAAAGAGCAATGGTTGGAATGGTAGAGAAGAAACAAAGGGAAACAAAGCTGGGATAAAGTAAGAAAGCTGGAAAAAGGGTTGTTTTAGTACGTATTGAAAGGGTGAAAGTGAAAGGTACAAAGCACAGAGATGAAGACTTTTGTACATTTATATCTTATTTGCTCCCTTCTTTCTGTCAGTGAGGCTCAGACTTACAGTATTTTTTCTTTGAATTTTACACAGAATTTTGCAGAATGAAAAATTAAAACCAAGCTGAAACAGTAATCTGGGCTCTATATAATTTGTGCCATATGTGCCACTCATATCTATTAAATTAACTGAGGTATAGATAAGCATGTGTATACACGTGTGTATGTGCGTATTTATGCCCCTCTGGAGAAACTATAGGCAAAGAATGATTCAGATAATACTAGCCATGCATTTTCTGCATGAATTGAAAACAGCCAGTGGACAACCCAGTAACAAAACTGGCTAAGTTTATTGATTAGACTCTCAGGTTGGGATCTAAATTGTACCTTTAAGGATGCGTAGATGGTGCTTCATCTTCATAAGCACTTGTTTGGAGAGATACTTCAAAGTCATAAGCTCTCTTCGTGATTTGCCCGTATCTCCCAACTGCAGTACGTTAGAGCACCCCACACGAGAGGAGCTGTACAGGCTAAGCAGGAGTGAAAACATTCAAATCTCCAACCCCAGATTTAGGACCTGCCAAGGAAGGGAGTAAAATAATGCAACAGAATCTCTCTTGAGACACAGGAGGGCCCCTCCTTCCCTGCTTGAAAGCACAGCTCAATTCCCAGCCTAACTATATAAATTACAGGCTCATTTCTAATGAAGTCAACAGGAGGAAAAGGCAGTAACCATATATCTGTGAAACGTAATATATTAATGGAAAGTACATAAGGCTTTTTTACATAGACTACACACCATTAACCTACTCTCATTCGTATTAGTTTATCATTCTGAACTTAGCTTTTGCCTTTACTCAAATGTTTTTATTTTGTGTTGCTCACTCGCAAAAGGGGTAAAATCGCAGGTTATCTAATCACCACGAAAAAAATTAAGGAAGTCAAAGTTCTAAAGCCTGCCCTCATAATTCATAAAGTACAAAAGGTATTATAATTCCAATACCTCACTCCTTTGACAAAGATTATAGCAAGGACAGAAAATGCTCACAGATTAATCCATCATTCTGACACAGTTTTAATGAGTGGGAAATGCCAAAAATGTGATCCATTATCTTTGCAATTCAAAACCTGTAATATCATGGACCAGTTGGAACTACTTGCTAAAAAGTCTTAGATCTAGCATTCATGCCCAGAAACCTGCCACTCATTAAACTTTTCAAAACATAGTACACATCATTCCGCACGGATTAGAAATTAGATATCCATGATTTTTATTTTGTTTTAGAGCAAGAACAAGAGGATTTTCCATCTTCATTGTTTTTGAAATGTCTTTCATTTGAACAAAAATATAATGTCCCAGTGTCCCCTAGTGGGCAAATGAATTCATAGGTAAAGCATTCATTTCATACCTGGCTATACCTATCGTCAGCAACACCTTCAGAAAGATTGTTCTCAAGTATGGCACTAGTTTGCATCTTTTTCCTACTAAAAACATACACCTAATGCAATGTTCAAATAATAGCCTAATGCAATGTTCAAATAAAAACCAAGTGAAATGGAGATCTATCTCAAAACTTTTTTATTATTGTTATTATTTAAATGAATTTAGTCCTTGTGAATTTGAAGAATTCAAAAGTCATTCCTGAATGAGAGGATGTACTTTGCACTAATTCCTGGGCTTCCGAGTACATTGGCATTCTCAGGTTCTTCTGAGAAAAAGTTTTCAGTCATATGCTGGCTTCACTAGCACAGAAATGGCAAATGGAGGTTAGAGTCGTGGTAGTTGTTTATGACTTAAAAGTAGCACTCAACGCTTTTGGCATCCAGGCACCAATAACAAATCTGGAGTTTCCCTGCCGCCAGGCTGAAGTGCTATAGCAACAGCGTAAGTGATGTTTTCTGAGATTCAGGATATAGCTTTTGAGGAAATTCAGCACTATTTTCAATGTCAGCCATACAGTTCTGGGGTGAGGGCAATAGGAGCTGCCTCGGCAATAAGGAACAAAATAGCATAACTGTTCTCATAAAATAACTGAGCGACTCAGGTTGGCAAAATGAGAAAAAATAAGCTTATATAATTAATATCACTTTTTAAATGATGTATTTACATTTCAAAAGCAAGTATTAGCTAGTAGAATGGCTGCTCAAGAATAGTATACTCACAAAAACAAATCAAGTTCTCATGGACAAGGAAGTGGTCTTGGGAGATGCAGATTCAGATTTTCTCCCCAGAAAACCTCTGTGTAAATCACAGTGAAATCACTTCATCTCTGGGTACAACAGCTGCTTCTCCAAAATTGCATAATACTTCCTTTGCATGCTTTCTAAAACCTGTCAATTTTCTCTGCTTTTTGAACTCCCAAATCCCTGGAGTCAGTACCGATTCTACGTATGTGCATATACAAAATCTACCAAAGCAGCGTCTCTAGCTATGGCCATGCAGCAAATAATATATACCTTTCTTTTCAGCTTATTTCTTTGTCCATTGCTTTGATTCCAGAATTGATTTATTTTACAGGAGTGGTTTCATCTGCCTTACAGGGTAACTTTCAGCCTTCTGAAAGCTAGAACCTCTAATCTATAAAGCAACTAATGAATAGCTACAGCATTGCATACGCATTCTGCAGCCGTATAAATCAATGCAAGATAATTTCAATATATTTTAAACAAATAGAATTGTGTTAAAAATAAAACATATGTAACAAAATATACTGTATTACAAAACTGAGCTGCAGAAGGCCTATTGTTTTTCTTCTGTATTTGTACAGGTACTAAATCACCTTTTTACACAGAGGGCATATTTTTAATATAAAATGCAGTTTTACAAAGAGATAGGAGAGAAGAGCACATATAGAAGAGCAGGAGTACTGGTACACTGCCTTCTCTTGCAACTGTAATCTCTAGAGTGATTGACCAAGCCAGAAACAACCTGCTGGGTCACAGCTATGATTCCCTCAGCCTGGACTAATTCCAGAAGCACACCACCCCCCCCAGCCAGGGGATCCCTGCCAACCTCTCTCCGTGCTGCAGGAAACCTCCTGAGCACTGCGACTGCAGACACCCACCCCAACATGACCTCAAATCTTTTAAATATATACAGCTTAGCAAGGATCAAAAATGCAGCTACGAAGAAGCTTCTCAGCTCAGGATGAGACATTTTGTTCTGTAAGCCCGGCACAAAGCAGAAATCTAACAGCAGTGCAGGGCAACCGCCTAATTCGCTCTTCTAAGGGCTGCCCGTGTTGCAGCAGATGCCAGTGCTGCATCAGGCACATCCCTTCTGTGAACATCACATTGCCCTACTAATTGCAGCTAGGTAGTTAGCCGCATTCTGCATCTTTAAAACAATTTTTCTGTTTGCCTATCTGACAAACTGCCTCCTCCGACGAGGCGTAAGTAGGGTACATAAATGTGTCAGGGTGGAGAGGGGCAGAATAACGGACTGAAGGAAGCAATGTGGCTTCACAGCGAAAATATCCCGATGCCCAACCAGCGGTGAGAGTATCCAGGCTTGCCTCAGGTGTTATTACCAGTGTCTAGTCTGGACATCTAGTACGTATGAGCAACAGCTGCTTCACTAGAGAGCAAGTTTGGCCTTGATTCTGGACTGCTCACCAAATTCACACTTGCACAGCACTGTTGAATTCATTAATATCTTCTTTCTCCTACTATGACACGCACTCCAGTGTTTTTAAACGGGAGAATACATTTTTAAGGGGCAGAGATTATTAAATTTGTTAGGAGCTCAAGTTATAAATCAACAATAATATAATACTTTCCATAAGAAGTCCCACATTTAAGTGACAAATCCCTTCAGGGCAGCTCTAACATGGGTAAATTCCTAGATGCACCCCCTTGCAGCCTGAAAAGACGCCTCCTCTTTCTAACCGGCTCTGCTACCAAAGCCAACCTGTTTAATAAACCTATCACAAACTGAGCAGTAAGGAGAGACAGATTTTCAGATGTATTCTGAGAGAAGATTTTCTTTGCTTCACATTAGTGGATTGAAAGTTGAGACAAAAGCTCTTTCTGGTACAGAAAAGTAGAGAAGAAGAAAAAAATCATGGGTTTATTTTTTAATTTTAATTTTTAAATTTTAATTCGTATGTGAAAGGTGTTTACAATCTCTACAGATGCTTTTAAAGGGGTGCTTTTTGGTGACTATTGAGCCAACTGTAATACCACAGCTAAGCAGAGAGGATTTGGCGAGGGAGGCAGGGACGGGTGGGAGGGGTCGATCCCAACCCCTGGCAAATGCATCCTTGCTCTATTTTCTGGATTACATTGGAATCCAAAAAGCAAGTTATTTTTTGGATGGAGGGGCAGGAAAAGGACAAGCAGGGTTAACACATCCATTCAGAAAGACTCTTTTTTTCTAAAAGCCTGCTCCGCTACCCAGGGAAAGATACAGCAGACTCTTCATGTTATTGACCCCTTCCTTCCCACAGGAGTTGAGCCTGTTAATGAAATCTCTCCTCATTTTGATTCTGGATGTGTACTAAGAGGCTTAAAACAACATATTCGGAATTTTAAATCTAAGTTACTACAGAAGTCCTATTGGCTTCAGCAGTCGCCCCCATCAACTGTCAAGTTTTACTTAACTTGTGTTTACCTTGAATCTTTGCTGCTCTAGTTCTGTGTGTGCCAAATAAATGTTATGACAAGCTATAACTTTCTAGCTATGATATCACACACAAAGATGCCACAAAACATTAAACTTCTGTTCATGGCTCTTTCACAAATATGTGTCTAATACAAAACATCACAGCTTCCAATGAAAATTTATACTTTGAAAGTGAAATAATTTCTTGGATTGTTACATGTGAGTGAGTCAGGGTCTGCTTATGATTAAGAAACACTAAATCCAACAGATTTCTTGCAATGAATCATTTCTTCATCACAGAGAATATAACCTACAAGACATTTCTTCCACAGAAAGTGCTACGGTTCATAGCCTCTCAGCTGCTAGAGACAGAGGCTCTTAGTTTACCTATTACCTATTAAACAGATTTGGCTGAATCTTGGCCTGGAAGATAAAATTGTGCAATGTTGGTGAAGTGCTGTAGTCAGAACACAACCTTAATTATTTTTTTTCTACATATCATCCATCTTTCTGCCTATAGATTTATTTTAAAAAGAAAGGAAGAAAAAACCGGTATGTCCTAAAAACCTTTTTCTGAGCCTCTTCTCTGCAGTCACTGGATTATCTTGTCTTCTCAGGCTTGAGTCAGTGCGCAGTAGGAACAGGCCCAATGTCAAGCACATAAATACCAACACCAAAAGGGGAGACTATCCACATGGGCATAAAGCGAGGCTTGTGCAGAACTGTCTGCAGCACAAGGGCCATGGAAAGTAATCACCCTCCGCACACTGGCTCAGAGGCACTGCGGTCTTAATGCATATCAGGCGCAGACCAGTTTACATTTTCTGGCACTTGGTGCCACAGTGGCATCTGGTGGGATTTTTTTTTTTTTTAAATTTGCTCTGCATCATGAGCCTCAGTAAATTTGTAAGGTTTTTGCAAGTAAGCTTGAAGGGCTTGTTCATCAGACCTTGAATTATCAGTAAATACCCGAAATTAGTTGTCAACTTTGAGAAGGCTAGAAAATCCACCAGCATTCAATATAAATCTCTCAGGCGTAGTGCTTTTGGGGGCACTCTGCAAGCCTTGGGGACAGTATCATTAGTGTTTCCATTTGAATTCAGAGGTGGAGCAGTGTTATATCCAAGGTTTTTCTTCGCTGGAGCAATTGCCACCCAATTGCAAGTACACTTTGCCGAGCGTGCACCTCAGCAAGAGCACAGATTTGTCATCGCGCAGAGCAGCCATTACATTGCTAGTGGCACAGGCAGTTTGACCTTCATTTATCAAAGGAAAGCGAACACCTTCAGCCTTTTACATCTCCTGCAGTCTTCATTTTTTGTGAATTCACTCATTACTACTTACAATTTTCACCGACACATCATTACTTCCAGTTATATTACAGCAGTATACAATGCTACCATGTATTCAGGATGAGACAGAGGCCGAGCAACATGATTTCACAAATAGCCATTACAAGAACACCGGTGGTAAAGCAGAAAGGCACCAAGTACTCATACTCGTGTGTGGGCATGAAACTATTAAGCTTACAAAGTCAAGAACTAGAAGCCAGGAAATGCTAGAATTAACGTTAGCTGTGTAGCCTTAATTTCTTCTGCCTGAGAATAGGTATTACGATATTTTCTGTAACGATGTTAGAATTTAATGCCCTTATGTCTGATTTTTCCATAAGATCAACTCGTTCCAAATTTTGAGTTCAAGTTATTGGAGGAACTAGACCACTGATTTGATGTTAACCACACAGATTATCAGAGTAGTTTAAGACGTACCACATTTTTTTCCAAGCCTCAGAAACAGCTGAGCTGTTTTGGCTAAAACTTGGCAAACACCTGTGGAGAGAAACTCGTGAAAAATTCCAACTAAAACTGGGCTGTGCATGAATAGGAAGAGGCGTGGGCTCATCCATTCACAAGGCTGACTCCACAGTGCATTGTAAAAAAAGGCAGTACTGTACATATTCAAAATGTTCTAGTAAGCAGCCCCCAAAATAGCCCCATAAAGTAGGCAGGCAGATGTGAAAACTGATACTGACATCAATTAAATAACTTAATCATGTAATCAGTCAGTGACAAAGGAGAGTTGTATTCCACATTTCTCCTTCTCTAGCATATCAATTATGAAACAAATGTCAAATCAAAACCAAATAACGGTTGCAATCTATTTAAGGTACACAAACCAAACCTTTGTTCCTACCAAAGGATGTCTGTTCAAATAGAGTAGACAATTAGGTCTGAAACCTTCCATTTTACATTTGCAAATACATACTGGTAGAAACAAATTGAGATATTTCAGGTAAACAACATTTCAGCGTATTTGCAAGGGGAAAATTCATGCCAGCAGGTGATAATTTGGTCTGTGCTGTACGTTGTTAGAGCGATTGAACTGCACGCTGCGGCGCCGCAATCCACCTTTTCACTACACACTATGTTTTGCCTAAGTGTTTGGTAAGGCAGCGAAGACTCCAGTCAGCAGCGAAGCACACAAACAGAATAGCAAATAGGATCACTTTTCATTTCAGGCTTTTATATTATAGAATTATATTTTCAATCCTAACATAGGTCACACTAGTCACAATGGCAGCTTTAACTTGCTTTCTAGGCACGTAGTAGAGTTAGGGAAGATTTTCACATAATCAAAGTTGGATATTTCTAGAGAGATCAAAAGAGTCTGTGAAGTGGAGAGCAGGTGCTACAGACATCTTAGAGGATCTGAGAATGCAATTAACCAGCAAATGAGCCTTGGAAAACCCAGTCTTCCTGAACAGATGAGCACAATAAAAGCCACTGAGAAATGAGATGGCCAAAGCACGCTAATAACAGCAGCCAGCATATAGACATCTGCCCTGTATCTTAACCTTTAGGAGAAGAGAGCGGATCAGATAGAGAAAGGAGGGTCGGTACAATTATGGAAATGTGTGGGGCTCCTGGAGGAGATGAAAGTTTACTGATTGCTTTCACAGAGGCTCAGTTAAGCAGAATACTACTGGCCTCTCTCTCCGCTCCAAGTGAATTGGTACTTGGGGTGGCTACTGCTGGATGGAAATGGGAAAGTGGCTTCTAGATTAGAACAAACAAGTTTACCCCTCAGCATTTATATAGCAACTTTTTTCATCATTTATATTCTAACTGCCAGCATCAGAGTTTAGCACTGGGAGGTGTTTAATAAGCTTTCTGGGAATCTGTAGTCACTGGCAGCCTTTAACGTTTGGACAAATGTAATATGGCTTTGGACAAATGAAAATAATCCATCTGAACAATTTCTGCTGATGCCAAATTTCATACAGGGCTTATTTAAACAATGGAAAAGTGAGGTCTCAAACTTCAAAAATGGGTCAGACTTTCTATAACTCTGTCCATATTTATTCTGAGTTCTACAATACACACTGCAGTAGCTTATGTCTTTACAGGGTATTAATCACAAAAACTATCACATGTCAAGCCTAGTACGGGCATTATAGGCGCTCAGGTTAAAAGGGGGATTTTCTGCTCTGACACAGAGGATCTTTGCATGACAGGGCCATAAAATTTCCTCTTTTATGAAGAAAGAGAGAATTCTGTGTGAGAGCGCGGGAACGAAGCGTGGCATCATTCACCTTGAAACGAGCCGGGAGATGCAGGCGCTGCAGCTTGCAGAGCTTTAACGCTACAATGCTTATAAAGTGCTGCGCTATGTAAAATGACAGAATATTTTCTTTATTTCGGTCTTCAACAATTCTGAAGTCTTCAAGAGCTTTGTCTTCCCCATCACTTAGGCTTGCTATGACTGACTGAAAGCCGAGCGGTGGCTGGACTGACCTTCAGCCCATCCAGCCGGCGCTGGCACCAGCCTAATCAGGCTCTGCAGCACCGCTGGACACACGAAGCCGCAATTATTTTTAAATCATTTTGACTTGTTTCCTTGATCACTCTTTGCTACGTTGTTAAGTTTGAGGACCTAGGCTTTAGCCTGACGCTGGATAATTTTTCTCTCCTTTTTTTAAACTAATGATTTTTAGCACCTCACAGCCTATAAATTGGACGGAGCATTTTGTTACAGGAGTTGCTCAAATTACCCTTAAATTGTACTTGATACTTCTGAGCGGCGTTCTTCCATACTGACATGTAGCTACTTCTCACTATCAGACTTTTAAGAACTTTCTCCAGCATGAATTAACAATGTAGAGATTTCAATAACCTTCTTTATGCTGAGATTGAGCCTCATGCTCATCCCTAAGAGAGTTCCTCGGCTTCAGTGGGGCTGAACCCTACCGTCTTTGAAATGTCCAGCTTATTTCTTTGCTCTCCTGCCATTTCCGTATTGCTTCTTCCCCCTCATGCTGTGATATGCAGTTGCACAAGTATCAGCTATTTCCACGCCTTCCTTTTTTTTTTGTGTTAGCTTGATAATTTATTAAAACAAAGATAGCAGTTTAGCACCTGTGACTTCAGAGATCTTTAATGGCTTGCCTTTTGCAATAGGACAGGTAGGCGTAATGGTATGCCTGTCATTTATTAAGGATTTAAGAAAATTAAAATCTTCCAGTCACGGAATTGATATTTAGAGGTCATCAGTCTGCACAGTTTGAAAGACATTCAGAAATATTTTCCGAATCACGCTAGGAGAAAAAACTTACACTTACTATTAATTACCTCAGCGTGACAAGAGAAGCTCTCTTCAGGTTTTGCTCTTTCAGCTGTGGATAAAAGTCTTAAACTTCCATTTGCTCATTCTCCCTCCCAGGCGGTGGCCTGAGTGCTGCTCGCTGAAACACCCCATTCTCCCAGCACAGCTGGGTAACCCCACCTGATGCAACAGAGGTAAGACTAGCTCCAGGGAGAAAAAAGGGAGAAGTGTGTGGATCAGCAAGCTCCAAGCAGCCGGGGCTGGGGGAAACACCGTGCCAAACTTCCAGCTTGTTCCTATGGGACGTATTCCAATGCTCCCCTCCCCTTGGAGAGCTAAAGTTTTTGAAGGATGTACTGAACTCCAGGGCTGCTCACCCTAAGAATCTGGCCTGTCTTCTTTTCTACCTCTTTCCCCTTTTTTTACAATGTTTTGTTTTGGCAAGGGTGGAGACCATGAAGAATCTACTGTCTGTGAAAGATTTAGGGTGCATTAGCAACTACAACTACATTTAGCATCACATCGTACTTTTTCGCTCTCACCATCACCTCTCATTAAAAATACGTGTATTGGGCTAGTTCCTGATTTTTTCCTCTAACGTATTTGCAAATATTGATGTTTTTAAAGTCTGGATTATAAGAAGAAACAATTTTTATCCAAGTTAAACACAATCATGTTGCTCTGTCAGTGCTGCCTATATTGATTACTTGGGAAGTAACTATCGTGTCTACTCCGCCAATTCTGCTTTTTACATTTTTCAGAAAACTCTGCTATGAACAGACACCACCCCCACTTTCAAATAGGAACCAACATTGGATCAGACACAGAATTCACTACACCTTTCTTTTAGATCATGAACAAAGATGTAGCCACAAACCACAGTGAGTTCCATTATATTGGACTAAGGCTAACCCTTATTTTCCCCTTCTCCTGTCGCATGTATTATTCTCATGAACACTTTGTAGAAAAACAGTGTCAGTTAGTTTTGTGCCAAAAGAAGATAATGGGAGGAAAACATTGCCAGTTCTTAGCAATGCCAGTCCTTAGTTCCCTCTTCCTTGAGGGGAAGGGGAATGCTGTGAACACCATCAGCGGAACAGAGGACACTCACTGCATATGTGCAATTCTATCTACTTTGCAATGATTTAAAAAATTCTGTATTTTGACACATTACAGATTTTGATCAGTATTTTCTTCTGCACAATCTCTTGATATTTTGAGATTTAAACTGATTAATTCTGAAAGCTTTAGAGAGGAAGCACTAAGACTATCAGAGAAAAATCTCAGAATAATCTACGATTTTTAAAGGTGTTATGGAAGCAACTGTCACTTGTATATTACCCTTACCTATAATGCTGGCAGATTATATTGAAGAATTTCAGAGTTTAGTTTAGGCTACACAGCAAGGTCGCCGTGGCGTTACAAGTGGGACACTGCTAAACAGTCATCAACAGTCATTGCAACTAGTAGATGATTTCAAATAGACTTTAGGACTGACCCGTAGTTTGTGAGCAGAGAAGAGTGATCAAAAGGAGTTTCTGGCCACTTCAGATACGACATGTCCCTTTCATGACAGAAATAGAAATCATTCTCCCTGCTTTCCTGCTCTGTCTTTAATCAGATTCCCTTTATTTCACTTTTCCACTTCTGCATGTGACCACACAACAGAGTTGAATCCTCCTTTTCCAGTTCCCTACAAAAATCTCCCCAAATTCACACTGTTGCTGACACTGTACCTACCTTCTCTTGATCCCTCTCCTTCCTTCTAGAAGCAGTGTGAACCACTAGATATCCAGGCCCTTATTAATTGTATTTTCTAATGATTTATTAATTGGAACAGGGGAGCAGTACATCTGGCAACATTTACATTTGCAATTAGGGAATCTGATTCTCCATAGCAGAAGTCTAATTTTATTATTTGGCTTAACTTAGAAATAGTCAGATGGTTTAGATATGGAGAAATTTGTATTGCTGAGGGATATGGAAATCTGGAGAGAAAGAATCTATCCTTTTGTACAATATGTTGAGCCAAATTTGTTAAATTTGTGCACCCTCATGACATCACATTTGGTTTTGAAATGTTTCTATACATATTTTTTTACCTTCTATTTAAATTGACTGCAAATCAACTTGAAGTACCAGAAATACAGCCAGCTTTGCTCTCTTTCAAACTTTGTGTAGGTGATGTGGGACAAGTGGCATTGACCTCCCTGTTGTTTAGGCAAGTAATTGGACAGGGCTACGTGATCTCCAAAACTAAAGCTCTTATCTTCTGACTACCATTTTAGGCATAAACCACTCTATTTAAAAACTGCTCTATTTAAAAATTGTATTTTGGCAAACTGCATTTCATACGCTCGGGAACGTATATGGTTGAGAATAATTGCAGGAATTCAACTATTTGAATGAATACTAAAAGAAATTAAAGATACAGTAGAGGTGTTTCCTTGGCAAGGGTCTGAACTGAAAAACTTCCGAAATATATTTAAATGTACTTGCTGTTTCTATATAATTTATTTTACTGTACAATAATTATTTTTATGGTTTTAAGCATAAACTTCGGCATTTCTCATCTGCATTTCTGTACCTAACCCAAATACAGTTATATGTAATATTCTGAACCACTGCCAAGTTCTTCAGGTTGTGTGAACACCTGTAAGACAGCTGTACTCTCTGCAGCACGTCCCTATTAGATGCTAAAACTTAAACACGGTAAGCAGGAGCTGTACACTTGTAGGGCCTCTTCTAAGGCAGCACTAAAACCATCTTAAGTGCTAAGAAGCTAAATTCTGTCAGGAGCTGCCTCGACAGTGAGTATGAAGAAGAGAGGGCTATTTTAATACTAAGAGTGCGCAAGCTCAGGAGATGTGAGTAGCATACAGCAAATAGGAAGGTCTGTCTCCCTCCCTAATATGGCCTAAAACTTGGCCATATTAGTCTGTAAAATTGCTCTTATAAGTCACTTCAGTCGCAAATTGCCAGGATATCTGAGAACTCATATGGATGAAATGAGAGCAAGCACAGGACCGAAATCCATCCCTAAAGCATATACCAGCACATGGGAGTCACCCCTGTCATGAAGACTATGGGAGATAAATGAAATTGAAGCCCCTTCTCCTGCCCTGTCTTTACACAGACGCAATGTTCAAGCACCCACACAGAGCTCTGAACAGGATTTCCATTCCCGTTTCATTCTTTCAGCCCTTTGTCACATATATTGGGCACCTCTGTCAAGGTATATGTGATATTTACATCATAGTACGCATTGATGCTTATGTATGAGATCCAGGCATAGATGTCTCATTGTTGACAGAAGTATACTATAAAAGTACACAGAACTGTCCAAAACACTTCTACCATGCCCATTTATTATGCCATCCCATTTTCAGAAGTTCTCTTATCCTCCATGCAGAGATTTCTTTCGTCTTTATTATTTCAATTTGCCACAAAGTCTTTACAAAAAAGTCCGAAAACCCACAGAAATAAGCTTTGATCTGTAATTAAATTATGAGATTAGATTTAAATTGATGGCATGTAGGTTGGTCAGAGTGGAGCTTTTGGAATTATCCCCTGCTATTTATAGGGAATACAATCCAAAGATTTAAAGAGGTAAGGTTGGAATTTTGAAGGAATCCCAGAATTGTTTTATTCAGCCTAATCTCTGCAGAGGTAGGTTTGGCAAGGTTATAAATGGAATAGTGCCATTTGCTTTTCAGTTCCAGATTTCTTTTCTCTGGAAGATCTTTAGATGCACCAAAGAGTGGTGAAAATAGCTTTAGTACACTAATTTAAATAATGTTTTGTAATAAGGCAAAGTGATGGTGATGAGATTGACAAAAACAAAGCAACCAAACATCTGACAAACTGTATTAAAAAGGAACGACAGTATCTGTTTCTAATCCTTCCCACACGTAACACCTGGAACCTTGCTAGAAAAGGATTTGACTAATATCTAATATAGGACTTTGCTAATATTTTTCACATTTACAAGCTGTCAGGAGGTTTTTAAAACCAGACAGGTAGAAAGATGTTCTACATACTTATGAAATACCTTACAAATAGCTTTCTGTCAGACAGAAGTGAAAACAGAAACACTTATTCATAAAGCAACAGACTTAGTGAGTTTTCTCCTTCGGTTTAAAAAAAAAGCACTAATACAAACAAAAATACATGCCTTCGCCAGAAATCTAACAAATCAGTAACTTATAGTATCTCTCATTAATCTGTCAAATGTAATTTTGTGAAGATTTCTTAGACTTTTTTTTCCTCCATTTGACAGTGATCAGACCTAATGAACTCAACATTGGTATTAGTATTTTCAGGATACCACTGCTCCATCATTTTGAATTATTTTCTTATTAGAGATCGATAATTCCTAATACTTTCCAGTCAGTTCCATTACTCATTTTTTATTAAAATGGTTAAAAGTCACAGTCTACAAGTAGCTGAGTAGTCAATTTGTCTGTAGTTCCTGCTCTCAAGTGACTGTCCCGCATCTGTTCTTTATTAAAGCAGAACCCTGCAATTCAGCCCAATTTTGATTTTGTCACCAGGTTATAACACACAATTTACCAAACAAATTGTTTCCAGCAGAAGTGATCTAATTTGTCCCCACTTCAGATTCACCTCTGGGAAGTGCAAAAATGAATTAAAACCAATCAAAAGTGCAATGAATTTTCTTCTAACCTTTCCTTGACAAATAAGGCTTGCAGGATCCAAGATTAGGCAGGAGTCTTTTTTACTGTCCAGTGGCTCAGCCCATGTGGACAGACCCGTACTGTCCGTCGACATTTCTGTTTCAAACTTTCACTTCCTAAAGATTTTATTCAGCTGGCTTTAAAGGCTACATTAGGAAAAAAAACCCACCAAAACTTGCACCAACTTAGTGTTTTTGATGAGTTTGGTTTTGCCGAGCTGGGGAGGTTGTGGCTGCCTCCGTATTCCTTTTAAGACCACAGCAGGATTGTAACAGCAAAGGCATTTCAGCAAGTCTTTGGTACAGTTCGTTTTATCTATTCACCTATGGCAACTCATAGCTAAAGTCGTACCTAAGAGCTTTTCTCAGGTTGTTTTTTCCTTTTTTGTTTCTTACCAGTAAGATTCCTTAACAAAACAGCAATTACTCTTTTAAGACTAACTGGTAGGAAGTTTGGAGAAAGACGTTAAAATTGAGATAGTGGTACCTGATCTTTAAACATTTACAAAAATTTTCTTTTTAATATCCTCCATATGGATTGCCTATTTATCCTTCTGTCTCTGTTCTTCTTCATCCAGTGTGAATGACTTTAAATGCTGAATACTAATGAATGTATGATTGGTACAACTTATGATTGTTTGTTTTGAGTTATTAATTCAGTTTGAAAAACATCTGACCTGTGCTCCTGACTGTGAGAGAATTGAGCTTAGAGTTTGAAATGACTGAGATCATACCATGCGGGCCTACCGACAGATAACAATGGAAATGAGCATCTGTAGGCAGAAGACATTTAGGAATGCCTTATGCTCTTCTCAAGGTTTCTTCATGTTTTCCTCTTTGAAGCATCTTCTCGGCAAGAACACTTGTCTGTGTTCCTGTTGCTTCTGCAAGCTCTTCTGTATCTCCAGGACTTTTATTGAAATGCAGCAGAGAAACTAAACATCTGGCAAGTCACAAAGCCAGAATGACTGTGAAAAGTTGAAAAATCCCTCAGAGAGTGAGCAACATCTGTTTGATAGGCAGTGAAAAATAAACCAGCAATAAACTCATTTTAACAGCAAATAAAAGGTACATGGGGCTAGGGGAAGGTTTTCTAGAAATGCTGATTACTCACATTATGCAATTAAATTGGCATTACTGTGTTTGACAGTCATAGAAAAGCAATTGTGAAAAGCTTATGTGCTCAAAGAAACTGATCTAAGGACTTCATTTTCCACTTGCATAGCAAGAAAATCTGCCTTTTGAAGTCTCCCGGGTATTTTCTGGGCAAGAACCTATGAACCTTTTCTATTTCCATCCCAAGAAAGTTGGAAAGGAAATACCAAACTCACTTGGGTCTGAAAAAATGGCACAACAAAACTGATGTGTTATGTTCCTTTATTGTAATTTTCACCATGATTCGAGATAAATTCATTGAAACTGATTTTTATATAAAGCCATCACCAATGAAGGTTACCCAATGGAATATAAACACAAGTACCTGTAAGTAAACAAGACAATATTTAAGTTATGAGCCTAGGAAATATGCTGAGCAGTAATACGAAATTCCACACTTCCTAACAAAGCATAAAACTCTGGTTTTGTAATGCACACGCTCAGATCTGTTTATGCTCCAAGTCCAGTTTGCTTGGGAACAAGTGACAGCATCCTTTCCCTACTAATGTGCTACGAAATAATGCTGAAAACTATAAGAAATAGTCCCGACTCCACTGAGTCACCACAGTATTAAATTTATCAGCTATTCATCCTGTGGGTTACATGTGAAGTGTGCACAGAAGAAATGGGATTTTGTCCCATAAAAGTACAGACTGAGGATGGTGAGAAAGAAGTAGAAGCTATGTCAAGAGACAATATGCAAGAACCACCCGACGAATACGAAGCTTCCTTCATGCTTTCCTCTTCAATCAATACGTGATCATGAACACAGTCAGTGTCCATGTCTGTAAGACGGCCTACACTAATAAATTCCACTGAGAAGAGCAAAGCTGCGGAAAATACCAAGTGTCAGTACCTGAGGAAGTGATCACAGATGAACCCTGACAGTGACAAGAGCTCTGCAACAGTTCAGCCTTAAATAAAAGTACCCGTGGTTCTGCCTTCACCTAAAAGGCACCGGACCATGCCAGCTGCACCCAGCAGACAGGCAGTAATTTCCTCCTGCACATCACAGAGCTGTGAGGCAGAGGAGCCACAGAACGCGCATTTATCCTTCCCTCTGCCCTGCGACATCAGCCATGCGTCTCAGAGAGAACAAAGATGCTTTGAATTCCTTGGCAGTCGTGAAGATGCCTGAAAGGAGAGTCATATGGGAAAACCTTATCCTGCCTCCCAGAGGTTTGTCATCATGACTTCAGGAGTTCATAAAGAGGCCACGCATTTTTCATAGCCACCTTAAATGTTTAAAGTAAGTCAGGTTTGTTTGGGGTTTTTGTTTTAACATGTGAGATTATTTTACTGATGCCAAGGGAAGTTCTCCTACTTTTCCTGTCTTAAGATGTCATTTTTGATATCATAACTAATGATATATTATCTATTCACCAGCTGGACAGGGCAAATTTCACAGAAAAGTACATTTGTTATGATTTATTTTAAACATTTTTCTTTCCAGAGTGAAGATGTGCTCAGTAGAGTTTGTTGAGCAGCTTAGGGCAGCTGGATGCTTGCTCTCTATTTTAAGTCCTGTTTCAAGATACTAGTGCTTTAAATAATTATAACACTTTGCAGTTCCCATAGTGGTGAATACTGATCATTGAAGGGAAGAAACTATTTAATACACTTTAATAGGAATAATAATGTTCCTCTAAAGTGAGGAGTATCAGACTGTGTGTCAGTTTGCTAATAGTTCAGGTGTTTTAACCAAACTATTGGAAGCTGTTCCAAAATCTGAGGCAGGGTAATCTCTCGTCTGAAGACACACCGTAGCACTTTGGAAGTGCTTTGCTTAAAAACCTGTTCTCCGGACACGTTTGTTGCATTACAGCAGAAAAATCAATCTCTTACATTTATACAGCATAGGTCAAATTTCAGTTGTTACAAATTGCACATTTTCATGTTCTTGCACTTTTTATGTCAATTTGTACCGTCAGCTTTCATCACGGTCAAGTGTGTGGGAAAGGTTCGTACTAGAGTATAGATTCCTCTTCAGCAAAAACAGCAAAACTTAAAGGCTGCCCTTAGATTCGGTGAGTTCGATCAAGGACTGTGTACAGCACACACCATTCCCGGCAACCTGAGTATTGCAGTCATTTGGCAAATGGTATTTAACGGTTCGTGTCTTTTTGCCTAAACAGACTTAAATTTCTTCAAGTGAAACTTCAGCTTAACCAAACACAAGCTTACATTGTCACCAGTGTTAAGTAAAATCACCCACAGATGAAGTATTCCTATCAAGGGTTCCAGCAATACACAGTTCTTACTCATTTTTCCATATAGTGCACGTTAAAGAAACACACGTGTGATTACACCTAGCTTCAAGCATGACCACAGGTTCTTCGCATAAATTAGATAATTATTTCTTTAGAAGGCCCAGTCACGAGGATAGAGCTACATTACCAAGTTTTTAGATCATTAAGCTTTATTTAATTATCAAGAAACCAGTGTTTTGCACCAATTCAAAACGAACTCTAGGAATTGAGGCTAAATTTCTGTCTTGTGAGTCCTTAAAGGCAGTCCTGTTTCAAGGTGCACTGGGTCTGGCTGAGGTGGGGTGAATGCTGCCCCCGCACTTTTGCTTTATTAAGCTGATGTTATTTCGACCAACAAGTTTTTTTTTTCGATCTTACTTTCTCCCCTCCCATCCTGCTGAGTGATAGAGCGGCTCAGTGGGCACCTGGCGCCCACACAGGAAATACTGTTTCTTTTCTAAAATTGCACGTTTTTGTAAAACCTGAAAGTACTTTCTAATGGTTTTGTGAGTTAGTTAAAATACTTTATTTTACTTGAACCTAAATGCTTCAGTGAAAGGATCTAAACTGAAAATTTTCTCCCATCCCATATCAATGACTCATTAAGACTAGTTACATCACTTGCTTAAAGCTACACATGATCTTATGAATCTTGCTTGTAGCTGGAAGCCAGAAAAAAAAAAAAAATCAAAAAATAAGTTAATGGGTCTCATTGACTTTAATGGGCTCAGCCAGAGAAAAAGGCCCCAAAAGGTCCAAATTAAGAGATGTAAATTAAGCTAAAAAAGCTGCCACGAGATTTTTTTCTATGACTGGCATTGCCAGCTGCCTGCTGGATGAAGACAAGCAGCACAACTCTCTTGCTCGAGAAGGCAGAGACGCAGATTCACAATGGCGCTGTTACTACGCACGGATAGATGTAGTCTGAAGAATTAATCACGTTCGACACCGTTCATGTAGAGTAAGGCACAGTGTATAAACCCAGCCTCCCCATTGATTTCTGTTACTTAAATGTTCTGACCAGAACAGGTCAAAACAACAGGTTGCTTTAGTGATTATATTATCATTAAGCCTTTCTTCCTTAAAAAAAAATAATACTGCAATCTACTAAAACAAAATAATAATAAAAAGACATCCACTGCCAAGAGATTCCACACAGGACTAACTGACTTCCAACTTACAGAAAGCTCTGAAATACCCATTTGACTTTTCAACACCAAATTGATGGAATTCTTCATAGAGGGTGCCTGGCAGAGGCTTTTAAGACAGGTTCCTTTACCTTGCTGATATGTTTTAATTCTCTTGTCACTCCACTTACCACACCTAGGATTGTTGTTACTGGTACATGTCACTGTTCTGATTTAAGGACTCCAGAGAATCCAGCCACAGAGATGGAGATTTTAGCTGTTCCCTTGAGTAAAAAAAGCCATTTAACTTTACTGGATGAAAATGCCACCAAAGACAGAGACACTAAACGCATGTGACATTGCCCTTGAAACGACAAGTAATTACTACCACAAGTGCCACTCACACACTAATATGTAAGAGACACTTAACTCATAATGTAATAATAGACCCCCATGAGAATATACAGACAATTTCCATTAGACTGGAAGAAATCTAATAAACAATTACCAGCTAAAAAACCTACATGACTTTACATATTCCTCTGACATTCAGCGTGCTTGAATTTGAACTCTTTCGCAGAAGATTTACCTTCGCTTGCAGATCTGAGCACCGATAACACCAAGCCTGTTGGCAACTCCCTTTGACTCCAGCAAGCTTTGAATAGAGGTTTAAGATGACAAGGAAGTGTTTTTTCCTCTCATGAAAGTCAAAGAGAAATTAATTATAAGCCACAGCAGGGAGAGCTTACTTGTACCCTGTTTCTCTAAAATGCAAGTGCTGTGACAGAGTCATGTGTCAAAGCCTTTTCTGCAAGTGCCGGTTCAGGACAAGCTCTGGGAGGCACTAACGGCTCTACACACACAGCGCTGACTTGTTAGCAATTAATGCACATTTGCGTACACAGATATGGCACTTCAACGCACAACTTAGATACAGGGTATAACTACGTATGTCACATTTGCAGGCAGTAAGAACTGAACAGCAGTAGAACTATCCCAGCCCGTTCATGCTGATGGACTGGTCACTGTCAGTTATTTGGGCACGGGTTCTTCACACAATTCTCACGAATTGTCAGGAAAAAGCTGCAGACACGGAAGGGTGATATCACACCATGTCCTGAAACACATTTATGCAAGTCTAAACAATTCAGTACTCAGAAACACATCCTCCTCCTCCAGCTAAGATTATTATGGTATGATCACCTGGCAGATATTGACATTTCAGTAAATGAAACTTGCTTTGGTTCCTTTCAGGGAAAGAGACTGCAGAAGGGCATAATATCATCTGGAATCCTTCTCCCGGCCCACATTCAACAGCAACTAGAGTTCTCCCCAGCAGTAACTGATGAAATTTCCCTGTAACATCTCAAGTACCCACCAGAAGACCTAGTGAAAGTTACGCAAGAATGAGCAAGGCTTCTTCACTTCCAAGAGCTAAGTCAAATGGGCATAAACAGGATGTAACTGGTGGAACAGGCAAAGATAATACGATATCCACTGAAAGGAGTCTGCACAATTGGCGGAAGGCAGAACTGCTCTCTCTCCACATGCCCCTCCACTTACAGCCGTGGCCGCACTCTGCGCTAGCAGTGAGCTGATATTCCAGCCCTTCCACAGGTACAACTCATTTCTAACTCACCTTAAACGCAGAGAGCCGTCCCCACGAGGGGCAGGGCACCCCCTCAGCTCCCCTCAGCTCTCCCAAGCCAAGGCCAGCCTGCATCACACACAGATTTACAAGGGTATCCTTGAACTGAATGTTAGTTAAAACATAGCCCATCTTCAGGGGTTCATGTGAAATGCTTCATGTTTCTTAGAGCAATTTGCAGTTAATTTTGTTTTCTATTTTTAATTTATTCATAGCTTTCTAAAAGAATGCCCTGTTGTTAGACCTTCAGTGGTTAAAGATTTGCTCTAATCATGTTTCAGGATCAAAACTTTAATAGGTGTAATTACGATTTTGCAGAGTAAATAACAATATTTAGTTACACTCCAGCTGTCTCATAAGAATAATATATAATTACCAAAATCTGATATTTTAATTTACTATCTTCACTGCAACAACACATTTTGTTTCTAGCATTACAAAAATTAATGAGCTTTGGTTTGAAAATTAACTTGAACTGTAAATAATTAGGCATCTCCGTATCTACATGTCCACAGGAATTTGTTAGACAAATCATAGGAAAACAGACTCTATACTTCATGCCTTCAGCTTGTCAGTGTAATTCACACGTCCTTAATGTATCTTCCATAGGTATTTAGCACATAGAATAGGGGTGTGACTAAGCTACATGTAGCATGGACTTTATTTTTGAGCTTAAATCATTCATTTGATAAAAAAAAAAAAAAAAAGAATTATTTCCATTTTGGCTCTTCTTTAACAAAACTTAATTATCTTCTAAAATGACGTAACACTTTAAATTAATGGTCTCAGGCACTACCAAAAGCTGTATCATTGTCAAATTGATTGCCAAACACGACACAGTTAAACAAGTATCCACTAGACCAGCTGACATTGTTATCATGTAAGGCCATAGCATTTACAGTGCCCAATAAATACAGAACTTTCCAAGAAATTGTCTTCAGTGAAAAAATACAAGTTTTGTATTGTTGTGCTCAAAACCAAAAAAAAAGTAACCTTCCATTATGTATTTTCATTAAGGAAATGAGCAATATTGTCTGAGCAGAGAGTTTTCCCAAAAGGGAACAAATAAACTCTTCTGCCACAGTGTCTCCTGTCTCCTGGCTTCAGTATGACCATGGTCAGAGGTTTTTAGTCATCCTTCCTCGCCACAATATCTCCCAGACATCATACTGTTCCCGTACGTACACCATCCTCAGGCGCTCCAGCCAGTAAACGTGGGCTGAGAGAGATGGTGATACCAAGCCCTGGAATGACAGTTCCCATGGGGAACAGCAGAGAACTTTTTCTAGAACCAACACTTCCCTGCTTTGGAAAAAGTAATCTGAAACCCATTTTCCTGACCAGACTTTGTGCTGATAGAGTATGCCTAAACAATGTTCATTATAAGGCAACTGCTGTATAATACAGTAGTTACATCTCTACTACAGGGGAAGAAGATAAAATTAATTACAGATTCAATTAGCATTAGGATTATTCGGAGGCTCAAGGACTGTGTTTTAGAATTCCTTACAATGGTGAAGCAGCCACACTAGATCATGAGCATGTTTCCATAAAGCCTTATGAAAAAACTTTATACAAGGATTCTCCCAAATCCTTCAGAAACAGGACAGATGCAAAAAAAAATTGCTAAGATAATAAATATATTTTTCTGCCTACACTGTGAGCCCCTTTGTAACAGCTTCACTTACAGTAACAGCTCATTCTCACTTTGCCAATCACTACTTATGAAAATGTCTTCTAGTACGGAGCGGGCCCTGAAGGCACAGGACGAGGTCTTTGGGAAGTGTAAATCACCGGATACCACCGCTGAAACAGTAGTTTTTTAAAAGCCAAGGATCTGTCTCACCAAGCTCTCTAAGTATCTTAAAAAACCCCACAGTGCTTGCAGCACTTCACATTTACATATTCAGCCTTAAGGACTTTGGATTGTTAATGCTGAAAATAATTATGTTTTTAAAAGATACTTTGCAGCAGAGGGTCATTGCATGGAAAGTGAAATGAAAAGAAACAGAGACATGGTTTGGGGCATATTTCAGAAAATTATTTTGAGAAAGATGAAAACAAAGTAGGGTTTAGGCTTAGCTTTTAATTATTGATTTAAACTTAATTTCCTTCTTTATACAAAATTGCTTTAAGGTAAAGCTAAATAAACCAACCAAGGTATTGGACACTGCTGTTACACACTTTTTAAAAAAAAAAAAAAAAAAAAGAATGTATATATTGTATTGGCAATAAAGAATTAATATTATCGAAACAGAATTATCATCATAATTAGGATGCAGATAGACATTTAAAAATACTTTGGTATGAATGGCGGTCTACCTATCATTTTTGATAATTTAAACAGCTGCTATTTATTCCGGATGTTATAAATAATTATCTAGCTTTACGAAGGCAGTTGTTAAAGAAATTTTCACATAAAATAGTCACCAGCCAGAATAAAGTCACATGGAAAGCATGTGAAGGCATAGAGGCTTCCTTAGTTATTAATTTGTGAAGTGATGCATGTCTGTGAGAGAACTGGAAAGACAAGAGCCATCAGTGTGAGACAGAAATGAAAAGAAACACTAGAGAGAAAGGGCAGAAAACCAACGACACAACTTGAATAAGCAATGGAGCTCTGACCTTGAACATAGGTTAGTTAGATTTTTAAGCCAAAACTTAGCTTAGGTTAAGTACAGTAGATTTTCCATTTTACTTATCAATAAACAGGAAACCATTAAAATATATACTTGCTGCTTTCCACAATCAAATACCTCTCCCTCCTAAATAACCAACAGATTCCTAAGTTTTGGCTAACCAGTGATGAAGGCAGAAAAGAAGGAACAGCACACCCTCTAAAATAATAATATTTACTGGATGTGGAACTGTTTCATTTAGTGGTGAAAAAACCATTTACCAATTCTATTTCTTGTTCTGTAACTTCAATTATTTTGCTTTTTCATTTGAGTCTAGTATAATAACCAAAAAGCTCACGAACTGTAGATGGTACAACACTGCCTATTTATCATATTGCCAAAGTAGGAGATCTTCTTTTACTTTTCTGATACTGTTTTTGCTGGTGTGAGTTTGTTAGAATACATTTTTTATTCTGAGGGTGATGAGACGCTGGCCCAGGTTGCCGAGGGAGGTGGCGGATGCCCCATCCCTGGAAATATTCCAGCCCAGGTCGGCCAGAGCTCTGAGCAACATGATGGAGTTGGAGATGTCCCTGCTCAGGTCAGGGGGGTTGGACTAGATGTATTGGACCCTTTAAGGGTCTCTTCCAACCCAAACTATTCTATGATTTTCTTCTGAGAAAGCAGAAACAATCGTGCTATTAGGTTTCTGGATTATCTTTCACATGATGTCTATTTTTTTAATTTTTATTAGGAATTCTTTTTTCCTAAAATATGTTTTATTTCATAAATCTCACAATAAATTTAATAAAGGAAAGAGTAACATAAATTAATTTTTTAAGCTATTTTTATTCCATTTAAGAATGATGGTTTGATAAACTAATGCTTTAAGCTATTTGACAAGGACGTAGAATGAAATATTTGAAGAACTAAACAGTCAGTCCTACATTTCATCAGCCATAATATGTTTGAACTTGATTATTTCAAGTCTTTGCATTGGTTCTGTTCCTTAATGGAATACAAATACTTTATCAGATGATGTTCACTTTGCTTTCTTTCAAACACAAAGGCAAACACAAAAGAAAATGTCCTTTAGCACAGGTGAATTTTTTGCTAATAATTTCAAATTCAGTCGAGTATGTAGCACAAGTCTAGCCAAGGAGACACGTTTCCACTCACATGGCATCACCCCAGAAAATAAACCCAGGAGCACACCATGTACCCCTGAGCAGCTGGATCAAACATTCTGGCTCGAAACTCAGTTTTCCATTTTCCCCAGACTCCCCAGAAAGCTTTTACTACAGCTTTCACAGACATTAATTGCTCTTAACACTCCTGCATTTTGTTTGGTCTCCTTTTTACAAATGATCCCAAATTCAGATGTGGAAGACTTGGCTGCATTTCAGTATTAGTACTTTACATTAAGGGTGAAAAAAAGTTGGAAGACTCAGGAGAGAAAAACCATGAATTCAGGCTGACAAGTGGCGCTGACTCTCCGCTGCACTGTCAGGAGTAGGAGATGCACAGAAAGCTACTCGCTCTTTACATAGCAATTTAGCACAGCACAACACGCTGCACGACCACGATCTGGTCTGAATATAATTGGCTCATTAACCAAAACCATTTCAACTTGTTCACATTATCCAAGTCAAGAACAAGCACAAATGGGAGCTTTGATGAGTACATATATATTTATTTTTTACAAGGACGGTTGATTCAACCAACCATTCTTATTGTTAACATTCAGTTCTTTTAAAGAAACCTTTTTATGCCTCACACAACACAGGCGCTTTATCAAAATGACTGGCACTCCCTTCCCCTCTTTACCTAGTCTCCGAGCAAGTCAGAGGGACTGTATTCTACCTCACTAACTCAATCTGTGCTTTTGTTTGTCATCTGGCTTTCAAAAGACTGTCTGCTGACACACTGGTCTCACCCACTGTGTTTTCTGCGAAAATCAATTTATTACTTGGCATGTTTGTCTGACAATCAGGTAATAAAGTAATATTTGGAGCAAAGTCTGTGGTGGGATAAGAATATCTCTCTTCTAGCTGAGAGCTGCATAATTGATTAGGAGGAATGAATGAAACGCAGAGATGCCCTTCTATTCAGCTCTGGCATTTGAGTTACAATTTGTCACCTGGGCATCAGCAGGGGAAATTGATTCCATATTCAGTAATCTATACTTTTATTTGCTAGGATGGATGAAACAATCTGTCTTCCCTTCCTCCGCCCTCCCCTGCCAAATCAGGCACACATACCTACAGGTGTTAAAGACAATGACTGCAGTTGCTGTATTTCCAGTATACGGCAGATTATGTATATGCGATGCCCAAAGCAACTGTGAGAGACAGAAAATTAAGTTAGGATGCAAACTCCCTAAATGGGATTTTAGGCACATAGAAGTGACCAAAGTCACAGTCTCTGATCCAGTCAGCCTTGTTTATAGCACCACTGAAGCTTGGTAAGAGCCTAAATTCACTAGTGCTTCCATAACAAGCTTTAAATACACCCGAGCTTCTCAACCATCTAACTGCAGATACACCTATTCCCTTCTAAACTCCAGAGTAATCAATGCTTCCCTAGGGAGACACCTAAACATTGCTTAAAATCTGCCTGAATGTCCCAAAACTCAGTGCTCTGACACCTGTAAGAGTGGTAAGGAACAAATTGAGGAAGAAAGACTAAAAATACCAGAGTGGCAGAGGGGTGAGTAGGCAGCAGGTAGGAACTGAACTGTGAACTGAGTCCAGAGCAAGTGGAGGATGCAGTGCCTGCATGCAGACGGAAGAGCTGGTGGAATGTGCGGGGGTAGGAAAACCATGACAGAGTAGAAACAAGGGAAGAAACTGTGCCACAACAGGGATACATGTACCAGAGCTGAGGCAGATGTAAAGTCAAGTTGAAAAAGCTGTGGGCAGAGACTCAGTGTTAACTACTCCTCAGCAAAATTTCACTGCACCTCTTAACTGGGAAGGTACCTCTGAAAACTGCCACAACTAATAGCACAGACAGCAGCTGTATTTGTTTGGGTATATAGATCTGCAACAAAAGCACTGTTTGTGTTGGCACCACACTTCAGAACAGGGGAGGCAGAACTGACCACTGTCCTACTGAACACATATGCAAGCATTTTGTTGCCACTGAAGGGAAATACACTTCTGTTGCTTGAGTTTGATCTTCCACTTTGTTATTTCTATGGCTTGTGTTTCCGTTAACAGTTTATTGCTTCTGTTTGGCCCAGTACCCACCGTTCTTGCGGCCTGGTTATAATTTGGTAGCGAAACAGTGCCTGTTCTGCAAGAACCACTGCTCTGCTGGATGCACAAGACTGTCCAGGTGAGTGGGTCCCACCTTTGGCAGTGCAGCCCCCCCTGCAAAGTTTCAACAGTCACCCTCACAGGTTTACTCTGCTTGCTGATGAGGTCCATGCTGACCCAGAGGTCATGGATCAAACACAGAACATAGCCCAGAAGCAATCTGCTTGAAGGGATAACTACAGCCGCTATCAGAGCTGACAGCCTGGCCCTAAACACATCCTACGTCAGCTGTAGTAAATATCCTTGGGATATACTGGAAAGACGAGAATGATCTCTGAATGAAACTGGCAGATAAATGACGAAACGGTCTTTCAAGATAGGTAGATCAACGGCTTCAGTTAGCGATTCCAAACATGAGCTTATGTCTACAGTTTATCACAAAAACGCAGAATAAAATGCTCTTTCCTATACTAGCATTTGGGAAGACTGAACTCACCTCTGGAACTGAGTGGTACGTTTTCCATCTAAGTACCTCACTCCCCATCCGCCTGGCCGGCCCTCTGACTGGCCAGCCACCTGGAGACTGCTTTTGGGAACCTTGCACTTTCATGCCTGAACGTCTCTGGGATCATTCTCACCGTATCAGAAGGTCATTTAAATCACTTTTACAGTTAAAATAAAAATACAGTTACAGATGAAATGCAGATAATAACCCCTCTTTCTGTCCCAGAGGCCCAACACTTCAGTACAGCACTGCTTAAACTAGGCTACATGCCAGACTGAAACCCAGAATTGTAGGGTATATGTATATATTTTTCTACAGATTTGAAAAAAAAAAAAAAAAAGAGGAGTTTTTGAGTCCTTTGATNTGCCTTTCAGAGATAACTAGCCCCCACTGAATTCACTCAGGATGTTGATGGGAAAACTCACCCAATTAAGAGCTCGAATACAAAGCTACGATTCCAGCTTTAGGCACGTATTAATACTTTTTTTTAAACCTTAGCCTAAAATAAGTTGCATGTAGTTCTGCTCTGGTGGGATGGAGTATTCTACGTGACATTTTCTCCAGTCTTTTGAGCTGTGTGTCACTGCCTGCTTTCCCATACAAGACAGATATTTTGATAAGCAAATGCAGCATTATTAATGTGTATTTTTAATTCTAGAAATCAGTTAATAAAACAATTATTTGAGGGATATTAAGCACACTCTACCTTTTCCCAAGTGACTTGTTTTCAGTAAGTTCAATAAGGTATTGCTTATCCACTGACTTATCTGCTACCCGTATTTCGTAGCAGTGGCTTTAGCTTCTTACCATACAAGCTGTTGTGTGCTACTCCTTCCATGCATCTAAATGCAGAACTCTCACTCCATTCCTGTCTGGAAATTGGATTGGTGCCCTTCCCTACCAGAGGTATCAGAAGCAAAAGTTTTCTCTCAGAGTTGTTTAAATACAGACAGTGTTTGCTGGTGCTCTCCCCTTTCCCCCAAGATACAAAGAAAAAAACCAATAAACAACCCTGAAAAGTTTCAGAGAACTATTATACAAGACTACAGAGAGAGCCTGGGCCAAGTCTACCAAACTTTGGGCAGCTCTGATTTGCTCCTTCTACCACAAAGGCAAGGAAAACTTGACTTACTCTGAGAAGCCAGGAGGACATTAGACTAATGCGGTGTGAAGTATTGCTACAGAAAGCCAAGAAATCATATTTCAGGCAAACAAATATTATCAAATATTTGGGACAAAATTCTGCACTGACCTATGTGGAAAACTTTTCCACTGGCAGTGTTATAAAATCAATTAATTCTGATTTTTGCTACAGATAAGCCACCCTGTGAATATGTACCAAGTCTCAAAATAATCAGAGCAGTCCACTATGTTTTAATTCCCACCCCAATCATGGTGTACATCCTGTGTGCCATCCAAAAAATAATATCCCACCAAATCCTCCCACTGAAACTATGCAGCAATATCAAAATGCAAAATTTGCCTCCCCACAGACATACAGCAGCAGCAGAGATGATCCCCTCATACAGCAATTAGTGTACACATGCAGCAGCTTCACTGGTTTTCTCCACGTCATTGAATTGAAGCTTTACTCATAAAGCAACTCTTCATTTGTTGTGAAATAATGAGTTACGGGAAAGAAATGCTCGTCTCCCCCCATCCTTTTACACAAACCCTCTCAAAAAGAGATTTTTTAAGTTTTCTTTTCTTTATAAACGCTCTATGAAGTATTAGAACGTGCTACTCAACCTGTTCTGAGCAGGGTGTCAGATCGAATCACCTTCAGAGATCCCTTTCAACTGGAACTATAATTATCCTACCAGGTGATTCATTTCACCCTGCTAGGGCAGCACAATGGAATGAGGCTCCTTCTGCCCGGTTTATACAAAGCTTTGATCAACTACAGTAGCATACGTGGACCTTGTGCTATCTAAATTTGACTACTGCTATTGATCCTATAGCTAGGGCAAAAGGAAATAGGAAAAATAACACAGAATTGAATATTGGATGCAGATGTCAATTATCCACAAATGTCAAACTGCCTCATACAGAACCAATAAGCTTCAATTTAATGCTTGCTTCTCTGTACAAGATAATTTCTCCTCCCTTGATATAAGGGCATAGAACACAGATTATGAGAATGCTTTTTGCTTCTTCTAATTATACTTTTCACTTTGGGCTTTTTTTTTTTTTTTTTTTTAAATACGCACATAGCAGGCCATAGGAGGTAGAGTGCAAATGATGCACTTGGGACTCTGGAAAAAAAGGCAGCGTTTTTGTATAAGACTACTCTACCGCTAAAGTAACAGCACTGTTCATGAACAGATAGGTAACCAAAGTTCTATGGTTAAGTCATTATTTCCAGATTTTTCTTGTATTTACCACTAGTTAAAACCAGCAGGGATTATATTCAATGTGTTAGATTAGAAAACTATTCCAGTTACAGCTTCAGTAATTGCAGGAACTCCACCTCACCTCCATATTACAGAATAGGTGAAAAAATTAATTCTCAAAGGAATTCAGTTTAAGGCCACATAATATTGAATTCACTTCTTTCATTCCTTTCAAGTCAGTATGAAAGCTTAGTGAGCTTATCTGATTTTAATATCTAATCATTAGACAGAGAGGAGGTGAATCAGGCTTTCAGATGTTAGCAGTAGGGAAGAGAGGGAAAAAAGGAATACCTTTCTTTAATCTATGCACGCATATGCTATTAATATCACGGGCACTAAGAGTTAAAAGGTAGTCCATAACCATAAATACAGGACAAAAATAGCTGTTTTGAAAATTCAGATATATTTGGATGGCCCATTAGAGAGAAATGTGCACTAGTTAAAGAACCAGCCAGTCTTATGATTGTAAAGGTTAGGAACGCTCATCAGAACTGCCAGCAACCGATACAGGTCTACACGATGAAATCGTATGTGGAGCTTCCTGCATTTCTAGATTACTACTGTCTGGTTTTACCTCCCCTGTACGTTTTTCATCATCCCTGTTCATGGCTGCTAGTCTATCTGAGCATGGGTGGTGCTGATGCTGTGGCAATCAAATTACATCCCTCTGCTGAAAAATCAAAAATGGTGTGAGGGTGTGTCAAGTTCAAAATTTAAGCCTTTTCAGGGGTGTCTGTTTACATTCCAGAGTAAGTCCCAAACTAATGTCTTACAAATTCAGACTGGTAACTACCCAGCTGCTAAAGCTGTTCTAAAAGTGAAGGGTTTATGACACTGCAAAACTTATGACATCTTCTGGTTTTTACTGTCTCTGATGACTATCTAGTTCTTTCTACATTTTATGGAAACTTTTACCCTGTTTCAGTGTTGGTGAAAAGTAAAACAGGCATGGAAACAGGTTCAAAGGTTTCCCCATGCTATATGAGAAGAGTGACTTCTAAAAATTATTCCTTTTTTAAGTTATAAAACACATATACATACCTAATCTGCAACATATATTACAAATACATATATATACACATAACTATATGCATGCATTTTCTAAGAAAAGATGAAAGTATTAAAAACAGTGCAGCCGAAACCATTTCATGGAATTGCTTTGAAACATGCAAAGTCAAGTTTTCAGTGGGCATGAAAAATCCCTCAGTATATTCCCTTTTCACACTCCAGAGACACCAGAGATTTCAATTCCTTCTCTCTCTTCAGGATCTTTTATCTGACAGTAAAAACATCTGGCACCTTTGCAGAAGAAAATCAGTCTTTTTAACACAATGGTGTTTAATTGGAGCAAGAGACCTGTGACTGTGTTTACATGTGTGCCACATACTCCGTAACATTCAGTAAGTCCAAAAAAAGGCATTTTCTGAAGTGAGTGGTGGTAGCGAGTTCCTTAAATTGTGAACATCAAGTGTGACAAACAATGTACCCGGTTTCAGAAGTACTTACAATCTTCAACAGTACCAAAAGGCCTGAAAGCAGCAGAGTGAATAGGAGTGACACGCTGTAAATTATTTTCTTGGGTTATCTATATGGAAACATGAAAATAATTATGCTTAATTATTTTGTAATGGAAGTTCTTGGTGAACCTCATATTGCGCTCAGGCAAATTGAGATCAAAACACAGCGTACCTTTAAAGAGATGGGTACGCGGAAATACTATGTTCCTTATTGTTTGACAATAACTTATGAAGTAGAGGCGCTTTTACTTTCTAAGCCAAATGAAAAGTTACCAGCATCACAGGCTCTTTAAACCTGTTGTTGGCATTAGTATTAGGCCAGAGTGAAAGTTTTCCATTAACCTGTGGTCCTTAGATTCTAATCCTGCTGCTGAATCCTCTGCAGATCTAGCGCTAAAAGAAACAATGATTTCATGCTAGGTCTTTACAGGAACAAACAAGCAGTACATGCTCAAGGCCAAATTAAATATTTATTAATGAATTATAACAAAGTAATTAGTGTCAAATTAGAATATGCTGGAGATTTGATTAATAGTTAATTGTCTTTACTCACCTGGGAGTCTGTTGTTTCTATATTCTCTGTTAAGATAAAAATACAAAAGGAAAAAACTTGTACATTGCACTGGAGTGAAACATAATTTTTGAAGGTTTGCATCAATTAAAGATGACAGCAATCTAAGAATAGATACTTACATATAAATAAAAATGTATGCATTTTAATAGCAATCTTTAAAGTTGCATCCCAATCTAAAGACTCACTCCTTCTGAACCGTAATGAACCTTATTGGTTCTTTAGTAAATGTGATAGCATTCATCTCACCTAGCTTTTAGATTGCTAAAGCTAAATATCTACACTAGGTTAATGGGAATAGGAGTTTAAATAACTAATTTAGACTAGGCTTCTGAACTGACATGAGGTTAAATGAAAATCTAAAACCCAAAAGCCGTTCATGTCAACAGCTTATGGAGAGAGGTAATATGAATTTAGAAGGTAGGGGTACGATAACATGAATTTAGAATATGACAAATCATCACACAAACTCAGTAAATGTGAACCACAAATTGTACAACTCAGCAAGGATAACAATGAAAATACGAGTCTGGCTTTAACAAACATCTGTAATCAAAAGGTCTAATTCTCTAGAATGTCCTAGACGTGAATTGAGCTCTTAATTATAAAAAAACAGGATGTGAGCCTTAGTTTGATAAGATCAGATTTTAACTCCTGCTCCCTCTCCTTTGAATTAATCTAATGAAAAGCAAGAGGAAGAAAACAGTTAACCAGTGCTAAGGAGCTACAGATAACCAGTAAGAAGAAAGCAAGCGGAGGAGGCTAATCACTGACACTCATTCTATTTTTTTAGGGCAAAATGATGGATCATTTCTGCCCTCATGTGGTACCAAAAGGCATTATAGATTCAAAACATCTGCATAGTCAATGGACGTGCTTGTCCTGCTCTCGAGCTGGAATAGTAAAACAACTACAACATGCAAGTAGTGCCTATGTTCCCACATTTTTTTCTGTTACAATAAAAAAGTCCAAGAGAGAGTGGACTGAACAGGAAGTGGCAAGATGGTGCACATGATTTGCAAATTACTACTTTCAGAAAATTCACAAAAGACTGAAGATTTAAATGGAGAATGTTACGGGTAACTCATTTTTAGTTCTTTCCTTTGGCCTCTCTCAGTCTCAGGAGAAAGTCCATAAAAATACATATAAAACCACAAAGAGGCGCAATATATTTTTGTAGTACACAACTTGAGATCAGTTTTCTCATGTCTTAGGACTTTGCCTGTTTAGAGACTTTTTAATAAGCTTTTGGCAGTTCTCATTAAAGATAAGACCTAGGTCTCTGGAGATTTCTACATCTTCTTTTGTACTAGAGTGCCTTTTAATATTGGTGGATTTACCAAAATATACGGAAAAGATAATTTGTCAGAACTGATATTGTAGGTCAATAAATACTTTCATTCCAAGATTGTGGACAGACAAAAGAATTCTGGTATTCATTGCTAGAAAATCATTTGGGTGTTCACCTTTTACACAATTACTGAACAGGTTAGGAACAAGACTGAAAGAACAAACTTTTTTTTTAGTCTGCTGATATAAGTGCAACTCTTCATTCACATCTGTAACTATTCAAATCATATACTTCCTTCCTCAAAAAAAAAAAGTGTAAATCCAAAAGACACTTTATGTTTATCCGAAATAAGGGTTGAGATAAAATATTAATTTGTCTATAATTTCTGTTTCCACATAAATAAGGTACCTGCTTTCTTCTCTATGCAAGTATGCAAAAAATTCTCTACCAGCAAGATCTTAAAGAAAACAAATTGAGCTCCATGTTTCACCTTCCTATTATGTAGAAAAGTAGACTTTATGAAATATCAGCAAAAGGCTTAAAAAGTATGAGATATATACTTCATCTGCATTTACTATGTCAACGTATTGTGTAAAATATTAAAGTTTTATTGGACATTTATAAATAAGCAGAACACATGCACACATTCTGTACATCAGAAAAAGAAGTAAAAACACCATCTCCAGAGCTGCAGTCTATTGCATGAAAGCACTCAGATACAGGATGTGAGTCTCGTGTAATGAAATCCTTCCATCTAGCAGAGACTCCCTTTGCTGCAGACATCTACCCAATTCACCTTCTCATAGGCTTCCTATGTGGACAGTGGAGAAAGGCAACTTCAAGGGATGATTCATTTCGTTAGCACCATAAGGTATTTATTGACTGCAGTAGCTGGTGGTCAAGCATTTTTTTTTTACCAACATCATATTTGAACATGTTGAAATAGGTTCTTTCTCTCCATCCAGTTTTGTTAAATGGAGAGAGCCCATCGGTTGCTGAGGTTTAAGATGCTGAAACCCATTGTTTGGTCTATAGAAAACACGGAGTGATTTATCTCCACATTATGCACGATGGGCATCTAAACCTGAACATGAATCCACCAGCCCTGCCCATGTCAAGAAAGGAAGGACCACCACCGATTCATTCACTGAGCTACTAAATTGGACAAAGAATTTGAACTAGAGACCATTTATAACAAAACAAATGCTAAAGGAATGTTCAGTTGCCCCTCTTCTTTCTTTGTTTTGCTTTGTTTTCTTTTCTTTTCTTTTCATGGAATCATGAAATTTCAGAGTTGGAAGGGACCTCTAGAGCTCATCCAGTCCAACCCCCTGCCAAAGCAGGATTGCCCAGAGCACATCACTCAGGACGGCATCCAGACTGGGCTTGAAAGTCTCCAGAGGTCTCATTTTTTCATTTGCAAATTTGAGGCAAATGAAATGCCTCACAATGTAGCAGCATACAGGAATAAGCTCTCAGAAACATATTTTTACAGGCAAGAAGTATTAAATACCTTTTCAAATTCATAACTTAAATCTTTGGAGAAAGTATTTGCAATCAGATCTCATTCAAGTGTACAGGTACTGGGAGATACTTGGCATCACTGGAAACTAGGACTTTTATTCAGGTTTTTAATTCCAAACATTCTTATAGACATTTGAGAAATAAAAATGCTCAAAATATTTGAATTTGGTCGCTTAATGGACAATAGAATTGGGATAGAGGGAGAAAAGATGTCATTCACAGCATTCTGTGTACCAGAAATTCTGCTATATCAATGACCAGCTTAAAAAAAAAAAAGTTTTAAATGAGGTCAGTGAGGTTTGAATGAAAATTTATGCTCTATATTTTATAATCGCATTATATTTCTGGGAACAAGATGAAAACAAAGCAACCAACTTCTGCCTCAGCTCCTCTCTGATCCAAATTGAATTTCCAAGTAAGTATCAGAAGCAAAGAGGACAGTTTCATAAATACTTGAACTTTCAGGAAATTATCCTGCTATTGCCATCTTGTGGATGACCCACAGCACGATGCTGCTTATTTTGCATCTCTCTTCCCTCCTGCCTTGTGCAGAAATGTTTTCTGATACTCCAGATTGCCATGGCAATCCATTACCTCAAAGTTACAAAAGAAAGGTTTTTTAAGCCAAAAGAATTGCCTTTATTAATTTAAATGAACCAATTAAAGAAAAATAAACTTCTTTCAATAAAAGGGGAGGTACTTTTTGCAAGTAAGATACTGAACACTACCAGTACGCAAAATGAATTGGAAAAAATAGCAACTGTGCCATAAAAGTGGCTTTAATTACATTTGTTTAGTTCCCTTTTTATTAGAGAACTGAATTTTTCTGAAGAAGAATGATCTATTGTTTAAGGCATAAGGCTTATGTAAATCACATAACTATTCAGTGTCACAAAGCCTTGAAGATAATAGTTTTAAATATAAACGTATAATGGATTGTGTAAAACTCAGATATCATGGTATCTGATCATAGGAGCCATCTAACACAGAAAAAAGCTTTCCAGCAATATCGTGTACTTATTATTTTTGTTCTCACATACAATATTCCTATAAAAAAGAAATATAGCTAGACTTTTGTTCTCCCCCATTTCCCCCCCGGGAAAATAAGAGTCCAAAAGGGAAGGGATTACACGACATAATTATGGAATTCCCAAGTTTAAAAATATTTGTATGCCTAATATGTCAAAGACTTTGCTTTCAGGTTTGATTTCACAAGTCATTTCACACCACAGCAGAATTTTGACTTCAGAGAAAAACATGTCCTTTGTTAATGTGGACCCAACTGGTAAAAAATGAAAGATGATGTTAAAATACAGGGGCTTTTAGGAATGCTTAAGCCACAGCCTGGCAGAAACAAGCCAATAAAAAGATTCAAGGGACTAAAAATCTCAAAGGAAAAAAAATTAAAATGACAACCCCTTTTAAGGAGTCAGATTATATATTTTGCCAACCATTTTCTGATTATATGGAAAAGATTAAATCATTAAAAATAAACGACAAACGTTGTTTTTTCCCATATGGCTTTCCCTACACAATCATTTCTAGATTTCAAACTGTGAGTACCCGATTAGTCAGTGCCTATCTACACTAACTCTGTGAGCTTGCAAAGCACTACACGTTGAAAGGAGGGCGGACATAAAATCCTTTGAAGTCGAAAAAAAGCCTCTGTTTATTTGGAAAGTATACCACAACACTGCTACCAGAATTAGAGTATTCTGCCATTAGGAGCCTGATATTCTAGTATACTTCCACGTCTGGACAGCAGGAGATTCAAAGATGGTAGGAAAGTCACGCGGTAAGTGACTAGATCACTTCCATAATTATTGCTACATAAAGGTCTCCAGTAATTATCAATGCTATATAGAATTGCTTGTGTTTCTGTTTCAGTGGCCAGTCTGGCCCAAACCACGACACTGTCCGAGTCTAGTAGTATATGCTGTGCTCATGGATTTGAAAGATTCCTTACAGAGAGGGCACCTGAAAACGTACAACAGATATGAAGACGGACACAAGAAAATGCAAATTGATCTGTCTTCTATTAGTAAAGAAATCATGGTCACAAACTTCCGATCTCCTAAACCTCACATAGTAAAGTTCCTGGAGCTCAAGGTTTAGGAATACACTTGTAAACCATGCTGTAAACTGACAGATTCAATGGGCAATTAATATGGCCATCTATAGGGTCATCGTGTTTTGTCACCTGGTACTATATAACATTACCCTTGGGGGCTCGGAGCTCTTGCAAGCACATTGGCATCGTAATTAATAATCACAAAGCTGCACTTGCCCTTCAGACCTGCCGCTACATTTCACTGACTCAGGGCATAAGCAACATGCCTGGACACACGTTAGTGAATGTAAAATAGCTCTGTGATAGAAAATTAATTTTTTAACAGATATTGTTGGTTAAAACAAATATTTAAATATTTTGTCTGAAAATACTAATTTAATTGGACTTTGCATAAAGACATTTAAAGACTTGTGAGATAACACAGGGAAGCTGTCTGATGCTTAAAACTGATATGAAAGTTCAAGTTCACAATATTTCACATGATGTATTTTATTTCATGTCAAAACCTATTTTATCTTCTGAAAAGAAATGATTAAAGGGGGAGCTGGTAGCAACTTCTGAAGCTGTTTTACACTTCCCTCTGTAAAAAGTTACCAGAATTCATTAGGATTATGACTTACTAGGTGAAAGTAACACAGATCTCTCTTTAAAATAGATCTTTGAAATACGGCAAGCAGCAGAATTTTGGTTTAGAAAGGTGCCTTCTGTTGTCTGTTGTAAGTACACTCTGGTTAAACTGAGTTCTATGCTATTTGTCTCTTTCTCTCTTTGGAGTAATGGCTTTTCTGTCTGGTGCCACATCATCCAGTTAAACCTGTGTAGCAAAGTGGGCGGAGATAATTGAGAGCGGACAAACCTGCTGTACTTACAAGAACTAGTTAATTCCCATGGGGCCCAACAGAAAAAATTCTTAGAAAAACATACGTACAATTTATATTGCCAAAACAAACACTCCATAATAAATAAGTAACAATTATAAATGCATATTTGTTATCTTTAAACTATTTCCTTGCCTGTATGCTTTATTGCCTAGACATTAATTACTTGATTGAATCCTATTCTCCACTCCCTACCCTCGCCCCCCCAGTATCTCAACCCCACTAGTTTTGTTTTTCTTTAGGGGTTTAGATCCCATCAAATAGCAGCAACGTGCATTTAACATGAACACTGATGCTTTCAGCTGCAGGACTCTTTTGGCACCAACGAACTACAAAACTGACTTCCAGAACTCTAACCAAGATGCCTAAAGCAATTTTAAATAACTCTCACTTGTATTGTTTAAAAAGATCTGAGGAGGTGTTTATTTTCTGAGGGAATTTTTAAGTTCTGATGTTTCAAGAATTCAGAATACAAACAGTTTTCATAGAAACACCGAATTTCATTAGAGATTATTAGAACAATTGAAAGGTCTGGCAATACAGAAGTAATTCACCTGTTCTATTCAAATGAAAAACACTTGTGTAGTTTAATAAAAAGCATCTCTCATAAAGATTATGTCCTACATATTGTGGGAATTCTGTCACCATAGACAACCTAGATTAATTGTAATAAACAGAAATTGTCAGTAAAGCTCTCAGCTTATGCCATCTAATATTGTGTGAATAAATTTAATTTTCTAATATTATGAAACAGCCAAGAGTATAATAAATCATCTACCTAAGTCCTTTGAGAATTTTTGCATAATTTACCAAAACAAATTGATTTTAGCAGAAAAGCTACTAATTTATATGGGGAGGAATGGTTTTCTCAGTGTGATGAATTTAATTTCAATTTCCCTGTTTGCATGAATTCACTCCAGCAATTCATCACTGCTAGAATTAAACTACAGCCATGTTTTAGTTGAGCAGGCACATAACTTACACCTGAATGACAATAAACTGCCTTTAAAAGGTAAGGTGGGAAATTTGCAGAAGGTATCTAGTGATACTACTAGTGATACACTACCTACCAAAAAATGTCAACAATAAGATGCTGAATAACAATATTAAACCTTTAAACAATTTTATCCATAGACGTTGTCAACTTTACATTTCTAAAGTCTAATCTTTCTAATAATTCAGAAGGGTTTGTTCTGTATTAGGGTATTTTCCCATGAAAGAGCAGGCATGTAAAAGAGAATTCGTACAACGTGTAGGTTTAAATTAGAACAGAACACACTCTCTATTCAGATTTTTAAAATGAGTCATACATCCAAATGCTTAGCACATACATGATAAGGGAATAAATTCTCCTTTGCAGTCAGTTCAAGCTGGTTCAACTTGGACTACAAAGTAAAATAATATCACTGGCAACCCAAATGTAAAAGGAATGAATTTGTAGGTTTATGTCCATAGTCCAGAATAAGATAATCCAGTGGCTATTGGGAACCCAAAATGAGTGAATTTTAAGATCTGGAAATGAATGCAAGAATGTATTTTCCCTAACTGCTCTCTTTAGTGACTACTGCTATCGGCTCATCCCCGGAGGTTACTTTAGAGTCAGGCTTCAGTCAGCACAGTTCAAAGATGTTATCCTTCCAGCAGGACAGAAGATGAGATAAACTATTCAGAATTGGGTTTTGGTTGGTTCATTCCACTTTTCAGTCACGTATCAGATCTGTATTCTCTTCCCCAAAACACAGCTGACATATTATAATAACTTTTAAATGTGATTTTCTAAGATATTGAGGTTTACATGATCTGTGAACAAACTTTCCTCCAAAGTTCTTGCAGCTTTACTCAATTCCAGAAAAATCTGACAAGAGAAACAGATGACTCAGACTTTTGGTGCTAAAACTTCTGTGAAGATAGGAAAGAAGGAATAGTACCCTCAGTGCTCTTACTGATGAAAAAAGTCAATACAAGTATATGCTAGAAAATGAAGTTAAGCACTAAAATGTTCAGTCAAGAAAGACTAAGACAACCCAAGTGCCTTTTCAGGTATCAAAATCAAACGCAAACTTTCAGAATATGGAGGAATCCAGGGTAAAAAGCACAGCAGCTAAAAGTGGACCTGTTCTTTCATACCTTTTGGTCAGCTGATAGTATCAGATCCATTGTTCTCTAACAAACACATCTGTAGGACGCTAAACAGTAAAGGAAGTTGCGTTGTTTGCCTGCTGAGCTGAAGACAGCTGGAGTTCTTGTGATTTGTGCCCACAGATATGCCAGGAATACCGTTCTGCAAAAGAGGAAGACAGATCCAGAAATTAATAAGAATGGAAGCAGGGTCAGCCACACAGACTGCCTAGTTTTCAAGTTTTCACCTCCCTTCACCCTAGGTTGTCCAGTAGGATAAGAAAGAGAATACTTCTCTGTCATGATCAAGAACTGATTTATCAGAAGGTCGCTCACCTCACTATTTATAAATTTATACTCATGTGAAATTACAATAATGCAAAAACTAAAATTCCTTTTTACAGGATGTAATAGCACCATAAGCAAACTTGAGTGGTTCCCTTGATTTTTTTGAACAAGTTCAGGGGACGTTTTCTGGCCATCTAGGGTCAGATTTTTGTTCTTGGCTTACAGCAAATAGAGTCCTGGAACACCTAGGTGCTTCTATACTACACCAAAAATAATTCTTAATTAGAGACAGGTTGTTAAGTCTCCTGAGAATATGCACCATACTTCCCACATAAATCATTCTGACTCCTTTCATTCTTTTTATTTCTCTCGGTATTCTCAATATCCTATTATGGATCTTTTACTGTATCACTATGAGCTCTTTTGCTTTATTTTTTTTTTCATTCTGACTCTTAAGATCATATCTCGCTTCCAATAGAGAAGCTTCTAAAATACATGATCTTTCTGTTGCACTTTCATGCCTACTTTGAACATCGTAAGCCCAAGCATACTAGATGAACGTCCTGACCACAATGGAAGGCTTTCACTGTAGATTACACCATTTCCTGTATTTTCTTCCAAAAATAAATATTTCAAAAATGAGAGGCAGATGGAAGAGAAAGCAGAAAGGATAGAGAAATTATTTTGTTAAGGAAGCTCAACGCAACCTCGAGAGCCTTCTAGAACGTGATCCTTTCGAGCCAGCCTTTATGTCATTGACTATGCATCTTCCCTTTACTACTTTCCTACCACAGAGTGATTTGCAACTACATGGTCTGTGGGATGGAAATGTCCATGAAGTGCAACACCCAAAAGCAGAACTTCCCTATCAAGAAACCAAGCTTTCCTTTAATTAGAAAAGCAACTCTCAAAGTGTTAGAATCTAATACCTCAAGTCTGAGAAAGCAGAGGTAAAACTCAGTACAACAGGGCCAATGTCAACAAAGTATAAACTCATTTTGACAACTTCATGAACTAATAACAAAGTTAGAGCAGCACAGCAGTGGAGGGTCTGGGCTGTTTTGTTGGGTGTTTTTTTAATTTCTTTTTAGTTGACTGCAGAAAAAAGGTGGACCTGTGAGAACATATGATTGCCTCCCCTCTGCGGAGTTGTTTTCACTCCTTCATGATATATTAAGCACACATCACTGATAAAGACTGCTTGCAGTCTCAACAGCAACATACGCAAAACATGACTTGAAATCTGTTTGTTTTATGGGAAAATGCTGAAGACTGAAGTAAAATTTTCTAAATCATGAACTGTTAACTTTAACAGTCATGTTCTTTGCTACATCTTGAATGCCTGCTAAATGGATGTATTATTGCTACGGCTTTCATCACCAGCTCCTGCAGTAATCCTTCTGTTTAATGATCCTGATTTAAAAATCGTTACAGTTAACAACTACTGATATTTTACTTTCAGCATTTTGGCATTCAGAACTGCTTAAATGAAACAGTTCAATCTTATAAGTGACAATAATAGTTCTCATTATACCAACCTGCAGGACTTCCATTCTGCTACATTTTGATATATTATAGCCTACTCTGCTATAATCATTAGCATAGTATTAAAAATACACTTAATCTTTGTCGGAAAGCTCATCAAATATTGAATTTTTTGTTTGGAAATGTAGCTGTTTCTTCCTAGGAATCACTCTTCCTCTTCCCGTGTTGGACATGGGCTACAGTCTGACTTGATCATTCCGTTACTGCAAGTATGCACAACAGCATATTACAACTGCCCATTGTTAGACTAATTCACGAATACTACAGTCCACACCAACTTTTGGGAAGATCTGGGCAGCCTTTCAAGTTAGTTCTTTAAAGAATGCTGGTAGCACTCTAACATTTAAAAGTTTCTAAGAAGTGGTTGATTTTACTTCTGGTTGGTGCACATCGATACAAAAGGTGATGCCCCTGTCATTTACTAAGAGATTAGAAACTGTCAAGGGGGAGAGGGGACAGTAGGAATTTCTGCTTATATTTTCATTACAGTAACAGATACTACTTTCTGTGAGAGAACTGTCAAAATAATAATACAGGAAAATACTCAGAATGTTCATTCCTATGTACTTATATAAGATAGATGAATATTGCTAAGGAGGCAAAATATTTCCAGTAGACACCTCTTTGGCATATCTGCACTAGGTGAGGAAAATCGGAATTACACGTATTAAAACAGCAATCATCCAAGAGTTGGGAGGAGAAATCATTTCTTTTCACCCTTACATATAAATATTGTAACAGTTCTCTACCTATACAACAAAAGTCTGGAAGCTGCTTTACAATTGCTCTTTTACGCCTAAAGACCTCAAGGTCAGATCATAACTCTTGATTTCCACAATCTGCTTTGCCTTTTGCACAGATGTCAATACCAGATGTCAATACTGCGCTCACTTCCAGCCGCTGAAGCTTCAGCGTGCTTTCTGACTGATGGTTCAAATGAGCCAGAAGTCAGCTCACATCCTCCTGTGGTCATGAACCTGCTCGGCACATGCAGTCGCTGAGCTTCTGCACTGTTGCAATCCCAGTATCAATTACTAGAATGGAGTTTTAAAAGTCTGTAGCACTGCTCAAAAGCCCCTTAGAAGAAAATCCTAAAAGCAGTTTTTGACACAAGCAGACTGGTATCAGATACACATGTAAAAGCTACACAACTAATTGTGCCATGGTCTGTCTCCACTGGTGGCATCTACAGTGGCTGATGACCTTATGACACCTATAATATGGGACCGAAAATATTGATTATCATCTGATGTAGCAAAATACTAGAAATCACAGGTTTCATATTAGCTGTCGGCATCTGTTTAGGGAAACCATGGAGTGGTTCAGCACACCTCCTGAAGCATAGGTGGCTTGTAAGTGCCAATCAGTTTGTGCAAAACCCCTCATTCCTTTCTGGAGTAATTCATACCCCAGTGAAGCACTGAAGGATCAGTCAAATATAGAACCTGTGATTGAGCAAAGACAGATAAGAGATACCTTTCCTTTTCAACATGTCCGTGAGACACAGTGCCAACTTGACCAAAAATTAACACAGAGCTGAGCATAATAGAAAACAGATTTGCACTTAGAGACCTTGTAAGTGTAGCAACAAGTTTAGTACTTGTACTTTTATTACAGAGTAGGAAGCATAAAAGAAGCTGTTAAAGCTTTGCAATTTCAGACTTCTGTCTTGAGAATCAGAGAAGATGCAGTATTTGTTGCACTTCCTGATTCATAACTCACTTATAAAGGTTGTACCCTAGGGACAGGATTTGCCCTGTAAAGGTTTATTCACCACAGGCTTTTCAAAATAAAAACTGCTGAATCTTAAGTCTGAATGGGTTAAGAAAAAACTCCCCCCAAACTCCAAAGTTTTGCATTATTTACAATATTTGCATATCAGAGAATGAATTGCCCAAGACAAAAATAAGAGATCCTGTATAGAGGTTTTTCAGCAGGAGAAAAATGCAACATTCCAGACAAGAGTAAAATGACATATATATATATACGTGTATTTCAATTGAAAGGACTGATATGAATGCCTTGAGAAAACTGGTCTTATGAATAAGTTACAGGAAGAAACATTGCTTCAGCAGAAGTAAAAGCAGTAACTCAAGATAAAATTCTCTACCTTTTTTTGGCAGAAGATCCTGAAATCAGGTTAACCTCTTCTCAGTGTTTTCTGAATGTTTTTTGAGAGCCTGCCTGAGAAGGTATGCCCTGACTAGAGTTCTTTCCATTTTTTTTTAAGCTAATCTTACTTCTACTACTTGTCATCCTCCATTGCACTTCGCAGATCTGTAAGTAGGAGGAATACTGATTCTTCCATAAAATACCATAATGTCTTATGTTTGTGCAGGCATTGTTTCATTCAGCCTCCGTGCTAAGAGAAGAGGTTGAGAGGTGGGCTAGCTTTGAAATTCTTACTACCATCTGGAAACATATATATAAGCCAACACTAAGAGAAATAGTAGGCTACACGAAGAGCAGCAGTATGGTAAATAATTATGACAGCATTTTTTACAAGTTAATTGCGATGACTTACAAAAACGGGCTAATTGATAGAATATGTATTTTAATGCAGCTAAGCATCCGTGGGCAGTAAATACAAGCCACACAAACAGAACAGGAAACTATCCTGGAAAAGACAGACTCTGAATAGGATGCTAATGTCACACTGATTAGGCAATTTGCAGTGAAAACCCAAAGGAAACAAATGGCAGTAAATAATTTTACTCCTCTACCTAGGAATACTTCATGCAGATTCATATGTTAAAAATCAGGCTTAAAGAGCGGAGTAGGCTCAGAAAAAGAGGTAATATTATCCAAAGGCTGCAGAAAACTACTTGCAGTGAAAGATTTAAAGAGTTCAGTCTATTTAGCTTAACAAAAAGAAGACTGAAAGCAATTAAAAATTATTACTGTATAAACACATTCATAAGGAGAAAATATCAGTACCAAAAGAGCTCTATAACTGAGTAAAGAACAGCGTAACATGAAAGTTAAGGCAGGCAAATAAAAATTGTTAAAAGCAATTGTTTTTAACAGTAACTGATAGCATAGCTGGAGCTAACTACTGAGGGAAACAGATAATCTTCCATCTCTTCGAGAATAAAAAGTATGCCATATAGATTCAGTCATACAGAAATGTATATGGTCCAGACAGAGTCATTAGGATAAGCATATGATAAATTTAAAAAGGTAATTTCAGGCAAGGAAGGTCTGCTAATCCACAAAATATACATCTGAACAGTCTGTCTGTGTCTGAATGTGAGTAGTTGCTTTAATGAATCAATGGACACAAAATATAAATCCAATAGCTACCAGATAATTATGACTCTAGAGTAGCCACAGGGTAGAAATGATTATGAAGTCCAGAACCAAAATAGCATCTTTCCAATAAAATAACTGAAAAATTTCCACTAATTTAACATGAACGTGCTATTATTCTCTATTTTGGGAAATCCATCTTTTTTGTCTTTTGCTGTGTTTTTTTTTTAAACAATAAACATCAACTTTAAAAAACCTGTTTACTATGTTTACATTTACAGTTACATGCATCATCTGTTCAAAAGGCAGACTAGCATGTGTTGGTTTGGGATTTCAGTCAAAAAGCAAAGATTCACTTAATATTTCCTATTCATTTACTTGTTTGGTTGTTGTTCTTGTGAGACTTTCAGGATGGGAAAGAATCGACTAAGGAGAAAATATCTATTACAGTGAAACAAGGGTGCATACTTGACACAAAGCATTAATTATTAGGACATTAGTAGTAAGTATTTTGGCATATCATTATGTGATGTCACATGGCATTTTTAAAAACAAAATTCTATTAGGTCCCACACAGATTGTCTATCCAGACTATGTTACACTGGCTAATCGAGACATAAAGCATGGAAACAGACAGGTTAATTGCATAAGGAAGCATTATAGGGCTTTGCACACAATCATAAAGGGTACTGAATGCCTCAGTAAAGAAAAAAGCATCTATTTTCTTTTTCTACCAATAGTTTTTGTCAGAACTAGTACTCGTTTTCCGCAGTTGCTCACTGAATCAGTAAATGCACTGGTATTTGGCAAATCTGATTACAGGAGTACTGTTAGACTCCTTCTCTGAGCTCTCAGGACCACAGCACAACTTGGCCACAAAAGCTTCACAGCTCAGACTGGTTCCAGAAAGATAAAGGAAATTTCTCAGAGTGCCTTGACCTGCGTAGTCATAAAAAGTCAACCTCTAGTGCCTTTATGTACTAAAATTTTGCTATGCCTTTAGCAAACAGAAGAAAGCTTATGGTGTATATGCTTTTCCTAAAAATAGGGTAGGAAAAAAATTAACATCTAAACCCAGTTAAATATGCCTGTTTGTCCTTCATTCACAGAGCAAATACCAGGCTGCTTGGCTTTAAACATATGGCCGTAAGTTCCACGGACTTCAGGGGGAACGCAAGCCTTAAACCAGAATACAGAGCTGAATCACCAGCATGCACTGCATTCACGCTTCCCAGAGTGCCTCTTACGCATTTGTTGACCAGACAAGAGATTAATTACTTCACTTGTAGGATTTTTACTGGCGTCTGAATTTCAGAAAGGCAAATAATTAAGAAAGAAAAAAACTCAGTGGCAATTAAAACTGCATACTTATAGAAGCCACTAATAAAAGCCACATCAATACTCAGAGAAAAATATTATAGTACTTTCTTAAAGAGCAAACAAACCCCCGACATATCAGTCACATTTTGACAAGGAAAAGCAGTTCTTACTTCAGAAATTGTCTCAGTCTTAAATAGAAATGTTTAAAAAAATAAAGACGATTAGAAAAGGGAGCAAGAAATCCCTAATGATTGGCCATGTCAGAAAAATACTGATAGGCAATATATCATGTTTGACCTCTACAAACTCTGATCGAAATTTAAATTGTCCTCTGTAGAAATCATTATATTGTAATTATTTTCTCAAAAGGTTCATGATTATTAAAATGGCATAGGATTCACTACTAAGTGATATTCCCAGAACAACGATTGCATCAGAATAATAATAATCTTGCTAGAAACATCAGTACAATGGAGAGTTTGTAACAAATCTAAAAAATTTAAAAATGTCTATGTCTGCTGCTGAAAAATTTTACCTGCGCAGCGTGGAAGAACACCAGGCTACATAAATTGCTACATCTAAGAATTTTAATGAGGAAAAGTCTCTCTGATTAGTACCCCTCACTTTGATATGATCAAGAACCTTTTGATGATTTTTCTTTTCTTGGACTCAGCTTCTTGTAGCCACAACCCAAAGAGCAGAAATTTGGCAACTCTCATCATTTGACTTATTGGAGAATAGGTGAATAAGCCTTTTGCAACATGCATCAGTTAAAAAACATCTAAAATCAAAGAGCTATTAACAGTCTCAATAAATAACTGCATTATCAAAATGGTTTCAATGAAAGACAAACATGCATTTCAGAGTTTGAATAAATGTGTTGTTTTGGTACACTTGAAATCCTAACAGGAAATTCTTCAGAAAACTTGTTGATATTTTTCGCTATCACAAAGATCTCATATGCAGAAGTATGCAGTTATACAGGCCATACTTCCTTCTTGTTGCCTGCTTTTCCCCCAGTTCTTTTTGATTTAGGATTCCATTGCTTAACCTGCTTTTATATCTCTTTATTTCTTCTTCTCTCCTCTCAACCCTCTTATCTCCTCTAAGCAGAGCATGAATCTAACAGTATTCTGGTCAGAAGTCAAATATTTTCTGTTCGTATCTCTTAAATGCGTAGAAGGAAGGGCAAATATATTTTTCTGTTCTTGCATTCATTGCTGCTGCTTTTGATGGCCATAAAAACAGTAACTAAAAATGAAATTATTTTGGTTTTAGCTAAGTATTAAGCATGGCATCCAGTACCTAAAACAAATACCACACCACAATGATTGACTGGGAGATAACATCCATATAAGAGAAGATGTGTTGCTACAACCTATTTTACAGGATGGTTTAACCAATCAAAACCAGAGCTGCATGTTACGTTTTGGAGTTTGAACAACTGTATCAGCCTCAGACACCATGCATAGATGTGAGAACATTCCCCAGAGAAGGAAGTTTTCCTTTTTAGAACATCATTGCTTTATTCTGCCCACACATAGTTATAATTCTATAGGTTTGAAAACACATACTAATTATGAATTTTTATTAATGTGCATTTTTTTGCTACTTGGAGGTCTGTGCAATGAAGCTGCTCAGAATAGAGATGAATCACAGAATATAAGCACGAATCATAGTGAGTGTTGATTTGTTCTTAATCTTACAAGCAAGTTGGATTCTCCACTAAATTCATTCACTCCTTCACCTCTTCACGGTTCCCCTGAACAGCTGTCATCATTACAACATCTGGAATGGCACATGAGCAGCTCTATTTGGAACAGTGCAGTCAGCAACTTTTTCCAGGAAACTGAATTTTTCACTTTGGCTAAACATCCGTCTTCTTGCCAGTTCTTGACTTAATATCCTCAGGCAATGCTCAAATCAGTGGTTTGGAACCTGTTGGTGTGCCACAAGTTAGCTTAGCTAAAAAGTGAGTATCTCAAGGAAAAGACTAGAAACGATCCCGATGGCCTCAAGGTAACGCAGCTGGGTATACACACACAAACCAGTTTAGTATCTGCTCACTGTGCAATATTACAGACCATAGTATTCTGAAATACGCCAAATCATGTACGATGCAACTAGTGGAAGATGCATGTATCAGCCTTCGCTGCTAAAAGGAAAAGTTCCCTGAGGACAAGGCATGCACCATGAGGATTTTTTGCACCATTTTAAAAGTATCTGATACTGGGTATCATCAAAATCTGGTCTAGACAGGCCACAATTCTAGTTCAAATTTGCTACATCTGTGAGTGGTGCATAGTGAATGATCTCTGCCAGTCCCAAAACACCAGGAATTTTCCTCATTTAAAGGCTTGTCATAGAAAAGCTTCCTGAGAAAACTTTATATTTCTTCAGCGTTTAAAGACATGGAGAGATGTATTGAGACCTTGATACAGAAAGACTTTGTTTCCTTACTGAGGCTAATGCCTAATCGGTATCTTAAAAGTTTTCTTTCCACATAATGCAAGAAGAAGCAATTTAACATTTTTTGGGGGGAAATCATTACAATTTTAGGTCAATTTTAGAATCATGCTTGAAGAATACAGAATGAAAATTTTCAACATGTAAAATCACAAATCCATGCCAACTTGCAGAAGTCCTTTGTAGACTTACATTTTTAATCTTTTCAAGGCTGTTCAAAAAAGGACCTGTTGGATAACCCACAGGTACAGAAATGGCAAGGGCTTTTGGAAATCTATATGTGGCATTCAAAAGAATAACCAACTAGGTTCAATTTGCCCAAGAGCTTGTCCTGTTATTAGAACAAAAAACTCCTGAAACTAGGACAGCTCTGGATGTGGTTTTACATTTCTAATGAACAAAGTAAACTGGAAACTTCCAGAACATTTAGATGAGATCTTCACAGATTTTCAAGGAGCAAACTGATCAGTTTAAATCAAAGGGCCATGAAGAGTTGCTTGTCAAGCTGTTGTCAAGAGAGATAATTTCTGAACTCGGTATGGCTGCTACTTGCCGTCATTAAAGTGTGCACAGCGTTTTTCATGTAAGGTATTGACCCTGGTAAAATCGCACCACAGTCTACGTTAACTTGACACTCTTCCCCTGGATGTCTCAAATCTAAAAGATTCTTCATAAAGGCATTTCTCTCACTGTTGGAAATATGAAAATGGAAGAACCTTCAGTAAGCGTCTTGTGTGTTGCCTTCTGCGGCCTCTTGGGTCTCAGTCCAATTGAGATATCTACTATTAAGTGCTATTTCACAGCTACCATTTTTTAATGATACTTTTAACGTTCCTATCAACAATCGTTTTGTAGCGTTGCTGATCTCTGTTCTAATGACTACATTTCAACCTAGAGGTGGCTGGATCACTGTAATGCTGGAAATAGTCTTCTCTTGACGCACTCATAAAACATAAAAAACACCTCAAAATATAATAAGGAAAACAGATGTAACATTTGAAGGCAGTTTTTCATGCTTATAAAATATATACTTAAAGTATTTTCATTCTTGCTATTCTATGAAGGACAAAACCAACATAATTACAACTGTTTAATGTATAGCAGAGCCAGAATAAACTGCTTCAGGAATTTCTTGTGATTTACCTAACTGGGATTTGGAGTGCCTAATCTCATTACTACAACTATGGTACTCCTACCAGCTGTGTTCTCTATTTTAGTTGCTTCGAAGGAATGCATTCTTAGTAGCCACTATATAAAAATCCTTCCTGCTCTGCTATCTCAGAACAAAAAGCACCTCTTAGCTCTCAGGAAAACTCTATCGTGTATGAGAAAGGCATTTAACTTTGAGTGATGAAACCCACAGGAAAACAGCAGGTATTCTCTTTAGTATATTTGCCTTCCTCTGTTCCAGTCTTTCTGTGTGGTGTTATTTTTGATAATATTCTTAGGTTCAGGCCACGGGAACATAGGTACTTTGTCTCATTTCTTAACATATAACAAAAATTGCATGTTAGTGGGCGTGAATTTAAGGGAGTACTATAGGGAGCTCAAGCCACTCTGATGTGAATGACCATTTGACCTCTGATTTACACTGTGAGTAGCACGAACATTAATGCCCTTTTCAGATAATACATTAGTCTTATTTTCATATTATGCTTCCATAAATCTTTGGAATAGCTTTTCTAAAGATGAATTACTATGTGGCTTCTGCTGAGAAATTAATAGGAGGTTTGCAAACTATAGCCAATGGAAACATCATCAACCCACATATCAGCTCAGCAATGTTTTTACTAAAATTGTCTGCAGCTGGGTGATTTGAGTGCAATTTATTTTCAAAGGCCATCATTTCAGGCAGTTTCAGATGGCTTTTTATGGACATTAGTGGCATTGCCCTGCATTAATCGTAGGTATTACATTTACTTCTTTTATTTCTATGCTGCTATTCATGGGCAGGCAAGTACGTACTGGAAGTGTCAAGACAGAACAATAGACTGGATAAGGCTGGGAGGGGCCTCTAGAGATAGTCTAACCCACCCCACCCTGGCCAAAGCAGGGTCAGCTACGGCAGGTTGCTCCATCCAAGTCAGGTTTTCAGTATCTCCAAGGATGGAGAAGCCACAATCTCTGTGGACAACCTATTCCAGGGTTTGACTATCCTCACAGTGAAAAGGTTTTTTATTATGTTTAAATGGAATTTCCTGCATTTCAATTTGTTGAAATTACCTATTCTCCTTTCACTATGTACCACTGAGAAGGCTTTGAGGGAGAAAAAGGAAGAATAAAAGTGAAAAAACTCGTGGGTCAAAAGAAGGACAAGGAAATCACCAAATACTGCTGCGAGCAAACCAAACTCAGCTTGGGGAATTTAACTTACCTTATTGCCAATTAGAATAAATAGTTACTCATTATGGTACTTGGAAACAAAAAAGACAAACATTTGAAACACCTATTCTCCCCTTTTCCCAGGCTCAGCTTCCCTCCACACACCTCTCTTCCCCTCTCGGTACTTCCCAGGTTACCCTCCAGCCCTTCAGTGAGGAAACCTATGGCCCAGCGGGATGGGGTCAGGGAGCTGTTTCTCTGTGCTGCTCCATGCTTCTCCATCGTTATGAAGCATATAAAATACAGAAGTCTGAGGGCTGGTGGGAATTACTACAGAACACATCATGGATGACAGCAATTAAAGCATCTGACTCATGTCTTGTAAAGAACTTAAGGCGTTTCAAGTGTATAAACCCAAATTCTAGCCAGTATGCTTCTCTTGCAGTAGAAATAATATGATGACAGCTGAGAGAGATACAGGGGTTTTAGGTGTTGGAACAGGTGACGGTAGCACTAGGCTTAAAATGTTTCTTCTTTGGGACTGAAAAATTAAAGTGCATTAGTTTTGTCCTTTCCTCTTTCTCTCTGCAGGAGGCTGACTAACATTGCTAATACCTTAATTTTTTGGAAAAGCAAGGAAGTTTTCCAACTCAGTCTTAATGCTTTTTTCCCAGGTTGATACCAGAAAGAGAATCAACTATGGGTTTTAGCTTCATTTTCCATTTTCAACTTCCCTTCACAAACCCCTTCCTCCTCTTATGCAAGAACAGGTAGGATCTTGGTGGGTAACGAAAGGAATAAACGCTTCATATTACAAAAGCCGCCTGGAAAACTTACGTGATTGACAGAATCATGAGCTACTTAAGAAAATTATTTTCCTTAAATCTTCTGATAAGCCTCTACTTATCATAAGGTGACTTTGTGTTATTAGAAGAAGCAGGGCAAGAGCAATAGTAACCATCCATCTATATTACACAGTCTGCAAAGAAAGCAGAATGTTTGTATCTGAAACCCTGAAAATTTCATGTAATGAATTAAAGTTCAAATGCAAGTATGTATTTTAAAAGACTGGAAAAAATCACTACTCTGACACATGATACTAAATCTTTTAATTTCAGCATTTCTTCAAAGGTATTCACACATGTAACAGGAAATAATTCTGTGCATATTTAGGGAGTATTTAGAGTAAGCATCGTCATTTCTGTCCTCTATCATCGTAATATTAATCACAATGAATTTTAGTCTAGACAGTTTCTTCTCATGATAAAAATTTATATTCATAAAATAATTTAGTTTCACATTTGGGAACTTTGAATTTGCATTTTATTTCATTTGCATTAAATGACAGTTTCAGTGACTTGAAAAAGTAAATAACCCTACCTATTTTCTGTATACACATCTCTTATAACAGGATTTGAATATTTAGGTAGCTATCATTTATATCTGCTGCCACATTGGATTTCAGTGTAATTTATCAGGCTTTACAAAGGTATCTCTGCCATATCTTGATTAAGCAAACATTAAATTGCTAGATTAATCTGAGCTTTCATAGTATTTCCACAGAATATTTGTTTGAATTAGGGCTGGTTTTAACTAAGATACCTTCATGTTCAAGTACTACAACAGACACATAAGTAAAATGACCATAATACTTGACTGCTTTTTCTCTGTGTTTAGACATTAGTGCAACTCAGGCTGACTAGATTAGAAACAGTGTTAAGGAAGATTTAGATTAATACAAAGACATGTAAAGCCATGGGAAAATATATTAATATAAAACCCATGCAGTTATCACAAAATCTGTTCTTCTACTTAACCAGATAACACAAATTTTTCGTGTTTTTACACAAATGAGTGCAAGTGAGATTGACACTAAAGGCCTGGACCAAGGACTCTTGACATCACCAGAAATGTGAGTGACTTCAAAGGGCTTTGCACCAGGCTTTATATCATCTGTAAGTCAAACCTACCATAAAAAAGGTACTCAGCATCAGATCTGCTAATTTAAACTATTATCCTTCAAAGCAGCATTTATGATGAAAGCAGATCTGACAATTAAACTCAATTCTACAACTGTCTCTTTACAGGAGGGCTAACGATCTCTGCCTATTCAGAACACTCAGCCAGGGCTGAAGTCCAGGAGTCCCAGAGCCAACTGTGAGACACTGAAGGCAGTTAGGGAGGCTATGAATCAAGTTACCGCCTGTTCCCACGGGGAGGAAACACACCTTGCTGAACAAGTAAATGTTCTCCAGAATTAGGGTACTTCTGGTAATTTTAAATGTACAGTGGTAAAGAAAAGCTTCTGTTTCCTATCAGTCCATACCTCAATTCTTTGCACTAGTTTCCATCTAAGAAGCTTAATGCCCAAATCAAGCCTTTTTATTAGATAAAAGACAGTCCTTTTGTAAATCCTCTGGTAAAGGGACATGTTTATAGCCCTCTTTAAACCAGAACACCACTCAGAGTTGTAATTTGTCCTCTCCTGTCTTAGTGATCCAGGGCAATATGAAATGTTGCTGGCAAATAAATTATGACAGCCATTGCTGTACAGCTATTCTGACTGTCATCCACATATTTCCCACAAGCTTTGAAGCACATTCAGTACTGGGCGCTCCCTTCTACTGACCTAAAGCAAAGGACAGGCTTTTCTTGCTCTTTCTAATATTTATACAGGTTGAGATCACAGTACAGCCCTAGAAGTGCTCTCCCCATTCATATGCATGTTTGGAAATGTTTTTTTAAAGAAAATTGCCCTGCCCTCCTCTCCATTTAATTGTACTGCTGCAGTGCGACTAAAGAACTGAATTTGGACTCTGAGCAGAATATAGTCATCTAAAATATTTTACCAGTAAAAAAATCTGTATTAAAAGAAACCTGCAGTATCACCCATTCCCTCTCCTCTCTACAGAAGCAAGGAAATGCAATCAAAACAAAAGCAAAAATTAGTATTGGCTTCAAGGCATCTTTGTTTTGCATTAACTATGACATCTAAAATCTGCAGACTGTCATCCACATCCTAAGACAAATTAAGGTGTTACTTACCTTAAGTGGTAAGCAACACCGTATATTTGGGTCTGAATCTTGCTTCGTTATTTTCGCTCAGAAAAGCTTATTTTCAGACACTGCAAGTCACCATTGAGTGTCTTGGGTAAAGTGCTTTGAATGTGGAAACATTTACCATTGGCAAGATGGAAATATTCACCCATCTCTGTCGATTTCCTCTAATCTTAAAGACCGCAGTGATTTTCCTTTGCTTTTGTTATTCATCACTTAATATACAAAATTACCTTGCAAAGGACTTACCAGTCTTCCTGTGGTCACTATATACACAGTAGCATTTTCTGAACATTAATCATGGAACTCTTCTGCTTCATTGGTACATTTGTTATGAAGACAGAAGGTTTCACACATCGCTATAGGCCGGTTATACTGTTGGTTCTGGCTGTTAAACTGCTTGCACGGCCTCATCACTGTAGTACCAAAATGAGAGATGAGAACTCCACACTCCCCAATTCTTACAGCTCGGGGAGAAGACTGAACGCTAACTTATGAAGGCAAGTAATTTATTTTAGCCTTCTTTGTGTAACAATGCATCTGCTTCCCATGTTCCCAAATGATTTTCTTTTCCATAACGCTACAGTCCACTACTAATGAAGGCTATCTTTTAACCAAATTTCTCCTTCATATCTCATGCTTTTTTCCTGGATTCCAGCAGTGGAATAAATGGCACCACCTATACATAATTTCTGCCCAGAAAAATACCAGGGGAGCCTAGAATCCAAACTTCATCAGACATGTCCTCCTTTATATAGAAAGTAGTACAAGATACACTTCTTAGCACATATCAGAAATGTGAATATTATAGCAAATTCAAGCTGCTTATGCACATTCATATAAAAAAAATCTGATATTCTGGATATGACTGGCACAGGTTAGCCAGATTCATACTGAGTTTGAAGTGAATTTTGAATTACAGTGAATGTAGACAGATGAAAGCCCCTGAAAGTCCAGCCTAGATCAAATGAAACTACATACTCCTTGTTTTCGCTATCTATCTACAGCATTTTGGTCAAAGACCTTGGTAATAGCTGACAGCTTCCTTGCCAGTTTTCATATATAATTTATATGATCATTTTGGCACAGGCCTACAACTCGGGACTGAACTGACTGCAAAGAGTGCATCCACGACTGCCTAGTGAAATCTAGCATATTTGCATCATATTCTATTGTGAAGGAGAATTGACATCAAGGAAGAGCTGATTAGCAGGTTGCCAAACTCCAACAAAAGGATTGCATAGAAAACAAGGGTTCTCCTCTTCCTCACTGAAGCTCAAATACAGAGCTCGGTAAGCAAGTAGAAGCAGAACGTGCCCTCAGCAAGCCTCAGCACAGGCATCTTAAAACTTTGAAGAGGCACTCCCAATCTGCCTGCGTGGAGTTGCTTCAGGACATGGGCCTTCTCAGGCACAGTGGAAAAATGAATGAGGATTTCAGGAAAAACCCTGCTTTGCCATGGACAGTTTGAAGGGTTGGCAAATATTTTTACAAAGGCATTTCCACATTGATGCTACAGTTTCTCTCTGACATAATAATTCACATACCGCTAACTTGAGAAATGAGACCTATAGGCTTACAATTCTAGCTTGGATCATCTTGCCTGGGCTTCCACATGGATAAGAAGTGCCGTGATAGCTCTGTATAGTGGCTTAATTTCAAAATCACTGAACCCTGAAAGCCTCAAATGAGTTTTCCCTTTCTGAAACGGAAAATAAAACTTCAAGATCCAACTGTTGAAAAGCTTTCTTAAATCTCCTGGGAATCGCAGTACAGTTTTATACAGCTCTAACACCCATCATAACCATAATTCTTCACTAAAATACAGCCTTAGCCATATAAGATAGAATACTTTTTAAGTGCAATCTTGCTTACATTTACTGTAATCTTCAAAAAATTGTATTTAAAAATTACCATATTCTATTTTAATGTATAAAAGCAAAGTACTAAATGTCCTAAAGCACACAACACATTGATACTAAATGTTGAATTTGAGGGATGGAGGGCAAATTTGAAGTAACCCTACCCACTGAGCATTGCAAAGACACACTGTCATTAGAAGCTGGAAGGTACCATGCATTAACCAACAGCAAAAAAAAGTGATTAGCAAGGTCAGAGTATTTTTTAGAAACAGCATTTAAAAACTGTTTTTAATGAAACTTGAAAAAAATGCAAAGTCAAGGGACAATACAGTATTAAGAACGAAAGAAAAAAAAAACTTAAGTGGAAAAAGACTTTCCTCACAGGGAGCATGGAAACAAAAATAGAAATTGACTCAGGTAAGTAACAAAGCATAACCAATGAAATCCAACGTAAGAAAGAAAACTAAAAACAGGAGGAAAACGTCCTAAACGTGCAGTTACTGGAAATAAAACCAGAACCTTCTGAGAGCACTGTAAGAGTGCCAAGCTCCAACACTATACAGCAGCGCCAAGCACCAGGATGTCCTGTGTGTCACACGATGTGCTGCAGAGACGCAGAGGTGCCGGGGAGGGCAGAGCAAGGCCGAGGAGACCCTGAGACCCAGCAACCGACCTCCACAGAACTGAAGGACAAGCAGCAGACAGCGATCGATAGCAGGGCTTGAACTGTGGGAGCCTGGACTGAGAGCCACCACGGAAAGCACGCGGATGTGACGTTTAGCCAAGGATGGCATTATCGTGGAATGACTTGTCATTTTGTTCTAGGGAAAAAAGTACAATATTTGAATGTAATTATTCTAACACGAATTACTCCACTGCGATTCCTTTCTGTGAATTCTGCAGCGTGGATTCTGCAATTGATTTGAAATATTTGAATTGACAGAATTCACACTGTTCTCAGGAAAACTATATAGGACAGTTTTCCAATCCCACATGTAGGAACAAGCCTACTAAAATTTTGTCCAATTATTCTTCTAATAATGCATAAATCACCATATTATCCAAGTGCTTTCCAAAAATCTGGTTATCAACAATAGTCCCACAAAAATAACAACACCTGGCTCAGGTAAAACACCTATTTACTTTAAGTGATCAACTAACAGCTCCAAATTGTTTTTTAGGAAAGAGTGTAAGAACAGACAAGTACTTGCAAAATTCTCTCTCAGCAATTTACATTGAGGGGTTTTGTCAGCCAGATGTGGTCTTTTACTTCATAGTTCTTAATGGATTTCTTCTCCACAATTTTGACTGACTTCAAAACCCAAATAAATGATTAGCTTCTGTACATTCTGTAGGAAGGAGTTTGGGTGTTAACAAGGTAAACGTTAAAACCAGTATGATATTTTAAATTAAAACACAAGTACTGACTACAAATTTTCAGTGCTGTACCCTCAGTCTGCCTGTATTCAGTCCATAGAAAATTAATCCACTTTTTTCTGAATATTAAAGCTATACAACTGTGCATGTATTTAAAAAGCTATTATTATCGTGCAAGCATTTGTAGGTTCAGGAGTAGGCAGAATACAAAATTTTTAACTGTAGCATAGTGTGATGACTGAACAAGGTGACATGAATGATAGTCATTTACGGTCTGGCCTTTAGTTTAAGTAGAAATTCAGCTGTTACACTCTGACTTGCCTCAAGATGGTGGTGGTACCACACAAACCTTTCTCCCAGTTAAAATACGCAACTGAAGTCAAACACCTCATTTTGTTATCTTCAATACAGAATCCATTTCCAGCAGCTGTTCTGAAATATTTTAATCCTGTTTCTTCTCTAATTTACAGTAATATAAGTACAGAATAGTAAGTTGCTCACGGTGCATTATTATGGAAATAGCAATTAATGAACTTATTTTTCTACAGCTCTAACTGAGCTTTCCCGAGTGAACATTACTATAGGTGGGAAAATAATGGATGTTTCAGTTCTGCACCCAAACCCTCAAAACAAGAGAGTGGTTTGGTTGACTTTTAACAGAACTTGAGGATGGAAGACAGAGAGAAAAGTGGTGAGGAGAAAAACCACACCACCTTGGGGCAGCCTGAAATGCATCACTTACCCCAAAATTAAGTATTTCATGCAAAATGACTGCACAGAAACATTGAAAAATGCTGTTTTGAGGAAATAGTGAAGAAATACTTGAATTTAAGTGGGTTTTTTTCATACAGTATTTCACTTTGAAATTGACAATACTGAAAGACTAACCACTTCCGTATTTCTGGAATGATTTATGAATTTTGATATAAAGGCACTAAATATTTCAGTTGTCTTTACAGTGGGGTCACACAGGCCCTTCTAATTTGCTGCAGGAAGAACTGGGAGGAGCGGAGAGGAGAGAGGACTATCACTGGAATTAGTTTTTTATATATGTATATAAAAATATATGTATATATATATATATGTAAGATACAGGTTCTATATAGGTTATATATAAAAGATATCATTTACTCTCAGCTGATGTCACTGAGCTAAATGGCTTGGAATTTGCATTTTTCAGCTATTTGATCCATTTTATTTGACTTTTGCTTTCTTTATAAAATTGACTGACGCGTCAATAGAATATGAGCTTGTTTTATGGCAGAAGAAATCCACAAAAAAANACCTGGCTCAGGTAAAACACCTATTTACTTTAAGTGATCAACTAACAGCTCCAAATTGTTTTTTAGGAAAGAGTGTAAGAACAGACAAGTACTTGCAAAATTCTCTCTCAGCAATTTACATTGAGGGGTTTTGTCAGCCAGATGTGGTCTTTTACTTCATAGTTCTTAATGGATTTCTTCTCCACAATTTTGACTGACTTCAAAACCCAAATAAATGATTAGCTTCTGTACATTCTGTAGGAAGGAGTTTGGGTGTTAACAAGGTAAACGTTAAAACCAGTATGATATTTTAAATTAAAACACAAGTACTGACTACAAATTTTCAGTGCTGTACCCTCAGTCTGCCTGTATTCAGTCCATAGAAAATTAATCCACTTTTTTCTGAATATTAAAGCTATACAACTGTGCATGTATTTAAAAAGCTATTATTATCGTGCAAGCATTTGTAGGTTCAGGAGTAGGCAGAATACAAAATTTTTAACTGTAGCATAGTGTGATGACTGAACAAGGTGACATGAATGATAGTCAGGCTCATTTACGGTCTGGCCTTTAGTTTAAGTAGAAATTCAGCTGTTACACTCTGACTTGCCTCAAGATGGTGGTGGTACCACACAAACCTTTCTCCCAGTTAAAATATGCAACTGAAGTCAAACACCTCATTTTGTTATCTTCAATACAGAATCCATTTCCAGCAGCTGTTCTGAAATATTTTAATCCTGTTTCTTCTCTAATTTACAGTAATATAAGTACAGAATAGTAAGTTGCTCACGGTGCATTATTATGGAAATAGCAATTAATGAACTTATTTTTCTACAGCTCTAACTGAGCTTTCCCGAGTGAACATTACTATAGGTGGGAAAATAATGGATGTTTCAGTTCTGCACCCAAACCCTCAAAACAAGAGAGTGGTTTGGTTGACTTTTAACAGAACTTGAGGATGGAAGACAGAGAGAAAAGTGGTGAGGAGAAAAACCACACCACCTTGGGGCAGCCTGAAATGCATCACTTACCCCAAAATTAAGTATTTCATGCAAAATGACTGCACAGAAACATTGAAAAATGCTGTTTTGAGGAAATAGTGAAGAAATACTTGAATTTAAGTGGGTTTTTTTCATACAGTATTTCACTTTGAAATTGACAATACTGAAAGACTAACCACTTCCGTATTTCTGGAATGATTTATGAATTTTGATATAAAGGCACTAAATATTTCAGTTGTCTTTACAGTGGGGTCACACAGGCCCTTCTAATTTGCTGCAGGAAGAACTGGGAGGAGCGGAGAGGAGAGAGGACTATCACTGGAATTAGTNAAAAAAAGCTTTCTAATTGCCAGGCAGCATCCTGGCGTCTAATGGGAATTCTCTTTTTAATGCTGCTGGAGATAAATGATACAATGCCTTGAACGGCAGACTATGTTCACCCTGTGTTGAAAACTAGTACTATGAGGGAATGTTCTAATGTCTACTCGAATAAGTGGACAGACTTATCTGGATCAAGACATTCGTGTGCTGTCCACCTCAAGTAAAAAGACTCATTTTTTTGTATCAAAGATAATCTAATTCATAAACCCATGATACTGAATAAAAAAAAAAAAAAAAAGAGAGAGAGAACCTTCTGCCATGCTAAGCCATTCAGAAGAAAACTGCTGTAAGAGACCTAGAGTTGGCAAGAATCATCTTGCTGTTCTCATGATTTCTTCCAAGGCACAGAATTCTCATTGCCAGTTATTTTATTGAACACAATCCTACGTGTGCAGCAGAACAGTATACTTCAGCGTTCACAAAATACCACTAGCTAGTACGACAGTTGTACCTATTACAGTGCTACAGACAGAACTTTCTTGGCAATGTAAGTATGCTGTTGACAACAATTTTGCATATATAAGAATGGACATACTCCTCCATGCTTAAGTCAGCTATTCCTTTATTGATTGAAAGCAATATACTTGCGGTGTGCAGAAAAAATGTATCAGGGGATGGGGCAGGGTATGTATAATTTCCAAATTCTATAAATTTCTACAACTGTGGCAACAAAAATTCACCTTGCTCAAGTGATTTTAATACAAAACATCTCAAAAAAAAAACCAACCCACCAACCCAAACCAAAACACAAAAAACTAAACCTGATTCTATGCCTGCAAATATAAACAGCAGTGCTACCAGTGACTTCACTGGACACTGAATAACCCACTTAACTGACAATTTTTTTCTAATAAAAGGCAGAAGTACACCATAAATTTACATAAAGATTCACAGGCTTGTGTATAATAAAGAATTAGGAACCTGTTCATTGCGAAAAAGACTTGAGAGAACAGCTGTGGAATCTAAATGTGGATCTTCTAAATTAGGAGACAAGTCAGAAAAACGCATTACTTCTATGCATTTAAATATCAGGGTTATTTATTGAGTCACATCACACACAGACACATATAATACCCTGTCTTTCTCACACAGCCCACAGACTAGACACAAAACCATTAAAATTAATTGAGCTTCCAAGGAAACTTGGAGGAAGGGACAAACTTCATTTTTACCTCACAGGTCTGCAGTGAGGCACACCGTCACAAAAACCAGACAGAAGATAGACCTCGGTCTTTCACCTAAAGCAGCTCTCCACATTAATTTCCATTTCAGCTCTGCTTTCCTATCTATTAAACAAAAGAACTGGATGGTAACTCCATCTGCCTGCCAAACTTGTAGCCAACACAAGTATAGCTTATCCTCTGAGATTACACTTAGCTATTGTATAAAACTTATAATTCATATCTTTGATGAATACAAAAGTACTTCCTTGTATCACACCAGATACCTGGGGGATTTCATACTTCTAGGGCGATACATTTCTGTATTTTTCTTCATGTTCAATATTCTACACAGATCATAGACACTGGGGTTTTCAGGGCATTGCTCTTCAGTGTCGCTGCAGGAAGCAAGTCTTTTCCATTTGAAGGAAGGAGAGAGAACATCAAAATGGCAATTTCATGTTTTCACTTGCAAGTACCCAAGTAGGATACTAAATGGTAAGGGTTTTTTGAAAAATGTTGTCTTGGATCAATTATTGGTTGCTCTGATTTACAGACTTCAATATTTAACAGATCATCTGCTATTATAAGACTCATTTTACCAGCAGAATCCTCTGTCTTTCCTTCATTGTATGTTGCCTGACATCTGTTGTTTAACAGAGAACATATTATCTCTATTATGTGCCTATTTTCGACTTATTTGTGAACTTACATCCTTTGGTGAACTTTTGTCTGCTTGCATCTCCTTTTGAATTTGAATCCTTAGTCACTGAGACTGTTATGCAAGTAGCCTCAGCTCAGCTGCACTTAATTTTTTTTCTGAAGGACAGAGAGCAGAATGTAACAGTCCAGTGAGAACCACAAAGGTTACTTTCCGTTCTTTGTAATGTGTGCCCAAAAAATACTCTTAAAATACTCCTTTGTTTAAAAGATGACTTGAGAGGTTTTTGTTACTGCTGCACACACTTCCCATAATAGAGATTTCATCTTTTCAGACCATGTATGCTTTAAATGGATTTGTTCAGGAAGCATTTACTGACTTATGGATGTCTCTAAATTAACGCTACAGTGAGTAGAAATATCTCTGACCTCCCATGCTTTTGTTATCTGTCTGGAAGGCTGTCCACAGAGGATGGCGTGAGGAGTCCTTTTGTTACATTACAAGGACATACGTTCCTTCCATTCCTTTTCATAATGCAAAAATGGCTGGAGCCAAGCAAAGTACTTCTTTTATTGGGACTCCTTTTGACACGGGGTCCCTTGGGAGCTACTCCCTCCCTTCATAGCTGGTACACACAGACATACCACCCCTCCCTGGCCTATTTAGGATTTCTGTGCCAGAAAGAAATCACGACTCTGTAGGGGAAGAACATAATCCAAGACACGGATGGATAAAGCAAGACACTTGTCATATACTTAGTTATATTACTGAGTCAGAGCACTTAGGGAGGCTGAGAGCCTGAACGCTGAGACGGTTGTTCTAAGGCCTGCTATCAATGAACTACCAGAGAAGAACAAAAGGCTGCAACCATTCTTCCTTACTGATCATATTTATGGTGTCTGATGCTCTGATGAAGCTCAGGCTATTACCTTATCCACGTTTCTCACCTGAAAGAAGGGGACAAATACCTTCTTCAGCAAAGCAGTTGAAACTACAGATTCTGAGCAAGACCCTACAGCCTTGTATGAAGCCTCTCACAACCAAGAATGTCACTTTTCCTAGCTTTCTAATTTCTCTAATGATTAAATCTATCAGCTTTGTCTTGACTGATTTGACTCCTACTCCGTAACAATTTCTAATCACTGCAATTGCAGAGATGCTTATACAGTACTTCACTTAATTTAGTTCCATTCTGTGCATCGTGGGATCAAAAGTTTTGAGTGTAGCACATACATTTTTTACTGTACTGTAAGACCAGCACAATTTGCACCTGCTTATACAGTTGACCGAGCTAAGAAATGTACTCTCTGTTCTCTTACCTGGAAACCAAAGTCCACCACTCAGATGTGCAAAATAAAGTGTCCTCTGCAAGACGAACATAAAAAATGTTATTGGAGCTCTGCTTGCAACTTCCCTAGAAATCTATCCTAGAAATTATTTTGCCCACCAGCAGCCTTAGTGTAAAGTTTCTGTTTCTTAGAGTTTCTGTTTATGTACATGCATTTAAATAATGACGCTGCCTCTGGCAATATATTCTAAAAAATTTTGTGGCATTACAAAAATTACTTAAATGAAAGTTATATCCTAAATTTCTTTGACCTTATTAATAAAAATGGCAGTATTATTTGCACTTACAGCACTGCAGCATTTTTTTAATTTTAGTTTTTAAACTAATCCAGCTCTTACTCTGTACCTTTGTATGGGTTGTATTTTAATCATATTATTCCTGGCTCCATTTATAGCTTCATGAAAACTATACAACCTACTTTACTATTCTTTAGTCTTTAACAAGTGGGACTGGGAATTGAGGAGTAATCAGTAATGGTTATCTGCCTTTCCTATTTAAAAACAATAATGATGTTCACTCATCCTGAACAAGGCCCTTAATTAATCATTGTAGTAATGCAGACAGAAGTCCCAGTGTTAGTATCACTGACGCATAACAGTAATATAAACTCCTGCTTAAATGCTTCTGTTCTGTGAAATAAATCTTTACATCTATTCCCAATAATTTAGTAAAATTAAAATAGAGGCTTATTCAATTAATTACAAATTTTTCAAGCAGATGTACTTATTTTTATCATGTTTTAACTGACAACTATACTTTATTTAGAGGACATTTTTTCAGGCAGTGCATAAATAAATATATTTTTATGTATATTCAATATATTTATTTTGCTTCTATACATACATTTAATTCTTATCTTTACAGGCCAGTTCCTCCCTCTATAAAGTTTTTCATTCAATTTTACAGCATATGGCTGAATTCCAACAAGCAAAGCATAGGTTTTTGGTTTTTTTTAAAGATTACTCTGTTTTAATGGATATGGGGAGCACTACAGAACCATGTGCGTTACCTCAAAGACTAGTACCCCTATTGACTGAAACATAATGTTCACCTATTTGGAGATGATTCTCTTCTGCTACTAGCTAATAGCCTAATCAGATTAAAAGCTACCCAGTGCACTGTCTTTTTCCAAGTGAATAATTCAAGTGAAATGCCTAATTAAATTCTTAAGGGAAACACATAGCTATTTATGATGGTAACTTGGAGTTCCGATCAAAGTGGCCATGCACGCATCTCTTCCTACTGTCAGATTTAAGTATATCCCCCTAGGTTGGAAACACTGCAGAAGTAAGGACGATGCAGAGGGATTCTCCAGAGAGCACGAATCAACCGTGCAGAGACTTAACAAATTACAGTTTCTAATGAAAAAAAAAAAAAAAAAGAAAGGAAACAAAACCAAAAGAAAATATATTTCCCCAGCAGCCTGAAATGTAAAGGGCTACGTTTAATCCTTATGTACTATGCCATATACAGAGTCATACTCTGAAGGCAATGAATTACACATAGCCACTGGGTTTCTTTGACACCTATTTAACTGGACTCTGCGTAGATTCTGTCAGGATTTGGTACTTTTTTTCTCAAGCCTTAACTTGGCTTTATCTGCCACATCTACTCAAAAAAAAAAAAGGTTTGGTTAGTA
>VXBO01012124.1:1422-28307 GCA_013400135.1 Rhinoptilus africanus | reverse complement strand
AGAGACTACAGGGTTCAAAAGAAAAATAAAAAAAAAAAAAAAAAGCTGAAGAATGTTGGGTTTATGTTCAATTCACTACCTGTAATTCCAGTGACAGGGACTATGCCTTGCATTCCAGGCAGCTGTGGACAAATCTCTTGGCATCTGAGCTTTCATTACCAATTTAACAATTGGGGATTATGACTTTTCCTTACCGAGATCATCAGGTCACAAACACACCTACCCATCAGTGGTTGTGAGGCACCTCGGTAATACAGAAATCAAAGTAATAAGTATTTGTCTAGTTAGGTAGAAACCTGGTATCAAGCTCCCTGCATGAAAATTGAATCTGACTTTTAATGAGGAGATTTGGATAGGTGGTCTGGTTTTGAACTTAAAAACACTGAGAAACACTTTCCAAGTATATTTTTGTCCTTTTAATTAGAGGCTTTTTTCATTTTTCCAATCCCTTTCAACAATCCTCTAATATTTTTACAGCCTTGCCTTTTGAGGGGCAGGCACAAAGTGAGGCAGATACACTGAACAAGGGGATATCAAAGAATGAATTTCCCCTGTCGCTTTAACCACATGAAAGCTCTCCAAATGTATTCCCTTGCTCCTCTTAGTGGTTTGTATAATGAGATCAGTGGAAGTGAACACTACCATCTCCCTGTTCCATTTGCAGCTGCTAGTATCTGAAGGATAACTGTGCTATGGTAATGATTCTATTTGAAAAGGGAATATTTGCTACTGCATTCTTTCTTCTTACATTTTTTTTTGTAAGTTCTGACAGTGTTCTCAGTTTTGGGGAGGAAAGGGAAGGGAAGGGAAGAGCACTAGAGAAAGGGATGATCCCTGCCTCAAAAATTTAAAATCCGAGGAGAGAAAAAGAGGACAGAACTAACTGGTGGTCTCAGGGGACAGAGAGAACTTTATGATAGGGTAGGGAGGAAGGAAAGCCTGTCGGCTTCTTATCAGTCAAACTTTATCTGGAGCTGTGATGCCCAAGATAACTTAGGTCAGTCTTCATAACTGCAAACGCTAAAGCTCTGCAAGAATGTAGGTTTACAAAAGACATGGTGGTTTGGTTCGGGTACCCTATAAAATTGCTACCCTTTTTTGGATCCTCAGTTACTGCCCGTGGTAGTGCCTTGTGCTGAGTGTAGCTCTACAAATTTTGTAAGGCTTTTTTGACTGTGAAAAGTTGCTCAGTGGTGTTTCACATAAAGGTCTGCAAGAGAAAATTAAAATGGAAAGACTGATGCTTGCACACTGAGAAAGGAAATGATCATCAGTGAGGGAAACTGAAATCCAGATGCGAGCATGTCTACACAGCAATGAAAGGTGGAAGCACAGCATTACATAAGTATACATTACTGCCTTTTCTTAAAAAAAAAAAAAAAAAAATTATATAGCCTCAAGAACATATCTTTTGGTACTTACCACATTTGCTCAATACAGATAAACTCCAAACCCCAGAATGTAAAAGAGAAAGTGGGTGTACTGGTCTATTTTTAGGAAGATTGATCCTTAAACTAGTCTACATGCATGCTATTGTACGATAGCTCTCCTCTGTCTCAAATTAACAAGCCTGTCCTCTCAAATATTCCTGACATGCTCAATGCTCTCCCTACAACAATCTATATAAGAACAGCCCTCCACATCCGAATCTTCCATACATATCAAATGATTTAACTGTTTCAGATATGTTTCAGAGATAAAGCTATCATAACATATCAATAAAACGAGGTAGAAAAAAGGCTCCCAAAACTTGACAGAAAATTGGATTTATTCGCTCTATTCTGCACAGATAGTACTATGATGCCACTCCAGGCTATAGCAGCTTCTGCTTATTCACAGCTATGGAATGCTCCTGCAAGAATGAACCAGCCCTCCTAGACAAGCTGGAAACCCTTTCCCTGAGAAGAGGTGTTCTACAATACATGGATTTTTATGGAAAAGACTAAATACATAGGTTTTCACTTGTCCAAGTTCTGGAAGATCAGCAACACATATACTTTTCTTTTTATACAGATTTTATTCTTCTCCAGACAAATTAACCAGGGGGGTGGGTCCCTTTAACATATTATTGCCTCTAGTAACATACACTATATACCTAATTTTTGCTTATGTGCTGACAGGCTTACTACCACTCCAGGTCAGTGCAGTTATTAGTACCTCTTCAGGAACAGTATGGCTTCATTTTGTTCTGAAAGAGAGTATTATTAGAGCTGTTTGAATAATTTTTTTTTTATTTAGCTAGTGAACCAGGCAACAAAAACTAAGAAAAATTATGCATATCAAATTAAAACTAAAACTTACCACTTTTTCCTCATCAATTTAGAACTTTAAAAGTCGTTTATTTTGATTTGCAACCTGAGACATTTTTGTTTCAGGGACCTCTTTGAAAAGGAAAAGAGAGAAAGAGAGGCTAAATTCTCAAACTACTGGTGGAAGAAATACTGGTTTCATTTCATTGTTGCCTGAAAAGTAAGTCTTAGGCAAAGTAAGAGAAAAGATTGAATGCAAGCCACCTTCTTCAGGGAACTGTCAATCTTACCGATTTTCGCTCTGCTTTACCAATTAAATATTTTAACTCTGAAACTGATGTTGCTGAGGTTTACATGTTGCTGGGAATGATTAATTCAGAAAAAATCTAACATAAAACTAAGAAAGGCCTAGCAGGAAAACTGTAAAGAAGATTTACACTCACTTCAGACAAATGCACGAACATGTAACAGTTACTAAAAACTGAGCTTTGCCATACAAATGTCAAGTAATCATAAGATTTGTCTAGTTTGTTTTCCTCAGTGAGTTAACTTTTCGGAACCTGACTAGCATCAGAGCATAACCTACTGTGAGGGATGCTGAAGCGTTACCTTGTCACATTCAGTGACCTTCCTTTCCCCAGGAATCTCTCTTAGCAGCCTTTTACATTTTTAAATTAAAGCAGAGAAATAAGACATTTAGGAGCTTTACTAATTCTTCTCTAATTACAGCATTAACTAAGTGCCATAGGAGTGCTGTAACATATGAAAACTACCCAATGGCAAAGAGCTTGAAATGCGGTCTTCAAAGAAATACATTGCTTCGTAGGCTGCTTGTGTTCATAAACCCAAGATCAAGCAACAGAGTTAGAAAACACATAGACCTCTCACCTTCAGTCAGAGAAAAATACCAGGTCCTGGCAAGAGGGGCTATTCTAGTTCTTTTTAATGTTGTTTGTTGATTAGCTGTTGTTAAGTGTGAATGTGCCAGCAGCTGTTAGTTCATTTGAACATAGAATAGAAGAAAAACCCTTTCCCCTGTTATTTTTTGTAAATGTTTGATGCAGTATGTCATTTTACACAGTCACAATAAAAAATGGATCAATCATGGAAATAGTTGCTTTGTTTGCTAGGCAGAGAACAATGCCAGCTGTCAGCATTTGAATTATTATAGAGCCATTTGACATGTGTACAAAAAAGACTATGTATTCTTGACTTGCCTTGTATTGCATCAGCAAATAGAATCACTTAATAGGATTACTATTGAGCTATATTGTACACTTCTATTTCAGCTACAGCCTTTGTACATTGCCTCTCTTTGTACTTTATGCATGTAACTATATTATTAAAAAGAAAAATAAAACACTGAAAAGCAGGCCACTTCGTTAAATAATTTTATATGGCATATTCCAAAAACATTGTTAAATTTAACTAATGATGGTAAAACAAAACTCCACTGAATTACATGCTAAAAGTTATTTTTAATTATTTGATGATTAACATTATATAAACACTAAATTTGGCTCCTGTTATTTATGCTGTCTAGTTGTTAAAAAGGATGGACCAACTGAATCCATGGGAAAGATCATTTTGATTGGCCAGACCCAGAGGTAAACAGAGCAAAAAGATGTCGCTCACTGGCCGGAGTGAAAATTAAAATTGCTCAACAGTAAACGAGCATAATCTTGGGGAGGCTGCTCTTACAATACTTGATCATAGTTGTGTTTTTAAGTTGATGCACATTCTGCTCTTAGATGAACCATCCTGAACATGAAAACTGGAAGGCAGTTCTGGCAATTGCTAGAACCAAGTGTTATGCTAGCCCCCTGTCCTTCTTAAGGACACCTTCCTGGACTAGCTCTCCCAACCTAGAGTGAGAACATGTGTGCTATTATACTTATTTTACAGAAGGCAACCCTTCTTTTCTTTAAACATAAATTGTGTGTCTTTATCAACAGTACGGTTCCTTCATGCTGCATTTCCTTAAGATGAACACCACCCTCCCCTGAAGATACACTGAATGTGCTCTTCACAATGGGCTCTCTAATTTTATTCTTGGGTCTCTAATTTTTTTTAAGCCATAGCCTGATTTTTCTCAAGGTATTCTTGGGATAGGCACTCTCCTATTTTCCTTTGCTACAGATACCTTTTGGGTGTAGAGGTGAAGAAAGAAGGGAAATGGATCAATTCAATAGGACTTGACAGTGTCATTTCTAAAGAAGCCTCTTAAGCAGTAAACTACTTCACAACAGATGAATGATCCGGACTTCCACTGCTTGATGCTGCATTCATTCTGTTGCATTATTCTGAGTTAATCTTCACAGCATCCCTTGCTCCATAAATCCCATGCTCCATAAAAACTGAGAAAAAAATCTAGACGGACCAGTTTAACATCTAATGGTATAAATAAATAACCAGCAACCACATGAAAATGTATCTTTTCAATAACATTTTCTTTTGTAGCTTTTGTGGGGAGAAGACTATTTCCAGAAGGCCGTCTTTTCAAAGTAAAAATGAATATGCTAAAGAAATGGTCGTCCATTTCCCTGTCTAGGACTAATCCTGTTTGTTCAAATCTGCCAGACTGATTAAGTGTACTGCTGGGAGTGTTCTCTGAGGAGTTCGGTAGTACTTACCCTCCCCTTTTCCTGATGCAGAGGAGAGGGTAAAATACAAGTTTAAGCTTGCCAGACAGTAATATAACTATTTTACCTTACATTTTTGTTGGAGCTTTTATTTAAAGCGTGGATTCTAGCATCCAAATTTACTTGGAGTGCTTTCAGATTCAGTTATTTCACTTGAGCCCAACTTTTTACTGCTAAGCCCTTCATTCCAGGACATTATCCAGAAAGTTGGCAATAATAACTACTATTTAAATTTTTGGCAAATAATTTGTTGCAGCTGTAGTTGTTCATATGCATCATTAACTGCCTGGGCACATTTGGAAAAATTTCCTGTCTTTTTCAGGGGGTTTCATAGCTTTTCTGCTACAAGACATATTAAGCTAAGCTATGAAAAATCTCCCAATTCCAGAATATTTCCAACCCTCCAAAAAAACAAGAGTCCAAAAGCACCTATTAGAATTCTTCACAATGGTTAGATGCAACCATCACTTCTGTTTACAGTGGAGGATTATAAATTATATTGAAATATCATTCAGTTATAGTCATTCTCCAACACTGCAAAGAGATGGATGGTCTCCAGGGTAAGGTTGTCATGAAAAGGAAAATCAAACCAGCTGAATAATACAATAAGCCTGTGTATCAAGCCAGCTCAACCAAGCAGTGATAAGAACTGTGGCAGCCTTTGAGGAGCTGGCTGACAGATTTCATTTGTCTGAGTTCAGATCTTGCCCCAGTGTCATGTGTCATATCTTCCCACCATCCCTTCGGTGTTCTACCGACACCCCTCCAGGTGCTGTCAGGGGATTAGAAGGAGTCTGCCAGTTAAAATGCTTGAATGGATAAGTCAAGAGTACAAGTAAAGAGCCCATTTCATTTCTTTTTTTTTTTTTCCAGGCCATAAAATTGACAAGGTTTTTGTATTTGGTTCTGTTATTAGACATATACTAAACTCTAGAACATAAATGTTGAAATAGGACATTTCACATATACGTAAATAGTAATGAGAATGGAAAATAAAAAGGATTAAGCCCTTTGACAAAATCAAGAATTACCTTTAAATCCTATGACTGCTGATGCCACATCTGGAACCATATAATCTGCTCTTACTAATGTCTCTACTACATAAAAAATAAAGCCTTGCCCACCTGAAAATGAGGCCCACCAACATAACACACTATCCTGTGTTAGCTGCAATGTTTCCAGAGGAAACAATTTTGAAATAATAAAAAAATCCTCACGGACTTTCCTAGTAGTTGGATTACAGTTACTCTACGTTGATTTTAAGTAAATTTTGCATTTCACTCCACTGAGGCAACTAGCAAGGAGTTATATTTTACAGATGTGTCTACTGCAGATTCCTGAGTAGTTCTGAATGAGTTTTGGAGAAAAATTCCCATGACTAGGCATCTAGTGACACCTTAGATTAATAAGTATCCTTTCTCTTCTCCAGTTGTTGCTCTAGAATAGTATGATTCAGCCACGTCCCATCTGCTACGGCTACTACGGATGCCATGGTTACACTAATGCGTCCAAACAGCAATAGTTATCTATGCTTAGGTATCTGAATCCTGAAGTATGCATGCACAGCACTCGTCAAAAGCAATCGTGCTGAGGTTCAGGAAGCAGCTCCGGCGTGTTAAAACAACACTTCAAACAGCCTAATATATGTAAAACAACATTGTACTTGCACTGCCTACTGCTCCCGCTCAGCAGGAGCAAGGGCTGTACCACCACCGGTAACAGATGCCTACGCAAGCACACAGGTACACTCCTGAAACTGTTTTCCTGTCTATGCCATTCCAGGGATGCGAAGACCACGAAGAACAAAGCCTCCTCTCATGAATCTCAGAGCCTCAAGCCTTCAAGCTCTTGGCAGACAGCTAACTTCTACCTCATGTTATACAAATCTCTCCCTCACATTTGCCTGCACACGAGATGTGTAAAACAATTAAAAAAATCAACATAGCACTTTTTATACATAAAATTCAACATCACACTGTTAATGTGTACTTCTGCTATAATTTGAAAACCTAATATAAACCATACAAACCAAGCAGCAACTGTTTCATAAAGTATTCTCTTGTGAACACTTGATGAAAAGTAACGTTTTAGTCAGTTTCAAATCCTTTGTTAACAGGAGGAATCCTTGGACCTTATCAGGATACTGAACAGAACTGAGAAAGGATAAACTACAGTTTAAAATTCAATTGACACTAATATTTCAGATCAAAATTGAAGGTTTTGCATAGCATTTTTGGTTAAGTGCAACAGGTTTCTAAAATCAAGGGAATAAGACTCAAGGCCAACATAATCTACATTAAATTATATTTTTTTAATTCGGCAAATGACATTTTATATCTATTGAAAATGACAATAATAATTATTCCCATATCCATATCAGTTCTAGTCTTTTTGATCATGCACACATGTCCTGGGGGAGGTGGTTAAAGACACAGGTAAATATCTAAAAACTCCTCTAACGAGCCCAGCGTATACCTGAGCTGCACGTTACAAAAGAGAGGCAGCCTAACTGTAGGAGAGAAAACCTCAAATTCGATTTCACATCTAGTCAACATGTAGGCTTCTAGGGTTTCATTTTTATTAATTTTAAAATATGTACCTTTCTATTTGTGAGTAAAAATAAAAGTGCACGTGAATTAAAACATCCAGAGTGAAAAAAAATAACACTAACTCAAGCTTCCTTTAATCAGGAGCATTCAAGAACAAAATAGCTGTCACAAAGCTGTTGCACTATCTTGTAGTTAACAGTCCAGCCCGATACTGGAATGCCTCTGGCAATGCTGTTTTGACACACTAGTAATGTCTGCAACTTGTTAGCAAGAGTTCTATTAAATCATCCTGTCACCAATTCTAGATTTTATCACATTAAGTTAAACAAATTCACCACTTAAAATAGAAAATATTGTTTTCGGTAAAATAAGTCTAGATACAACATCTTTGAAATCCGATTTTCTTGCCTAATATCCAGCACTGGACTAAGGGTATGGAAGACAGAACAAAGAGTAAGCCTTTTTTGTTTATTAAAAAATAAAAAGAATGGTAAAATGAAACTATTTTTCACTACCAAATTTTAAAAGCACTGCCTTTTAAATAATGTTGACTTTAGCCAAAAGGAGGAAGAAAAGCAGGTAGCAGTGCTAGATTTATATAACATCAAAAAATATCACTACAAGAAACAACACTTTTGAAGAGTTTAAACTTGCTGTCAGCCATAACTGTCAGTCATAATTTGGCACCTTTAATACTTTATGACCCAAAATTAAAATAAAATTTAAAAATTAAAGGTAATAGTGGAGTCAAAGGATATATACTAAGGATAGCACAAAAAGAACATGTGGTAGCAATAGATGGGCTGATGGCATGACACGTAATGCTTACTATATGACTCAAACTTTAGAAGAACTTAAATTATAAGCGAAGAGATGTCCTGAATTCCTAAGAGGGCATAAACTAAGAAACACAGACTCTTGAATGAACACATACGCACATCTCCTGACATTTCTTAAGCAGGTTTTCTTCCACTTCCACTGTGGAAATCTGTGGAACGGTGAATTCAAGAAAAGGAAAAAACAGGCTCCAAGCATTAAACACTTTTAGACAGCTCACAATCAGAGCAGCTAATTTCTCTCTGTCAGACTCGCTGTGTCACTGGCAGGGCTAAGGATAAAAACACCTATAGAGCATGTCTGCATCCTGGTCCTCTGTCTGTAGTAGTTGTCAGGAGATGGTTACTGCAAACGAGTACACCACTAACACCATGACTCCCTTCTTAGAGTTGTAACTGTAATCATACCTTGAGGAGTGGAATATTAGTTTTGCTCTGCTTTTAAATGGACCTTATCTTAGTTTCTCAGAAATCAGTGGTAAAAATCCTACCAACAGCTCCATCTCTCTTCCAATGCTTGCTTAGCTTTCTGAAAGCAAAAAAACCCCAGAAGATGGGAGTAGAAGGTAATAAAACAAGCAACAACTCTAGACTCTCACTTAGAAGTTTAAATGAATGCTATATGAGAAAACAGTCCCTACTTTTCCCCAGTGAACTTCATGGCAAATCAGTTTTAAACTCAGTGAACACTGGGAAAAGAGCAGACTGCTGTATTGGATTCTATCTAAGCCCTTATATTACACAAAGGTGTAATAACAATGCCTAGAAATATTTCAGCAGTTTCTAATTAAAATATATTAAAAATATCCTGAGATGTGCCTCTGCATTCTCTTCACTAAAATAAACATTTCAGTAATGATAGCATATTAAATCCCGCATCTAAGATTTTTATAGTTTTTTGGCTTACACTAAAGACCTCCAATTCTAGATTTAGGATATTAACAAATATCCTGATAAGAAGTTAAAATTGGCAGCTTATTTTTCAACCATTATTTACTTTCCTAAACTACATTAGTCAATTTTTGACAAAGTTGGCAAAAATTGATTGTGGTACATCTCGCAGGGGTATCAGTCTCTTAGACAGAATAAAACCCAAACTGTGAAGGGAAGAGTAGGATGCATAGCCATTTTCCAGCAAACTTGAGGGAGAGAGAGAAATGCTGCTTCTCCTAGCTCCGAACTCAAGGAATCTGGGTCAAGCACGAGCTTACAAAACTTTCAGAGAACAGAGAAAGTTAACGTAACTCTCAGAGGAATGGGCCTTCCTATGTTCTTCTGGGTGAATAAACAGTACAATTGTTTTGAATGAGCTGTTTTGAGTCACCTGAATTAGCAAGAGCTCCCAAAGGAAATTTCCTACCCATGGCAAATTCAATTGGGACTGTCATGTAAGCACAGCTTTAAAAGAGAACACTGTAACCAGAGGATTTAACCTAAGAATGATTAATACCAGTGTTCTGTCCTCGCGAGTAGGAAAGAAGGCTGCAAATGTTGTTATAGTAAAGCTTTTGAAAAAATCTGCAAATGACTCTTCAGTAATCATGCTCTCTATTCATGAAGAGTATTTGCTAAAACTTTACAAATCAAGATGGGGTCTTACACTGTCCCAACTGACCTGTTTGCCAATTAGACTCCTCTAATCAAAACCTTGATTCTGAGGGAAATTGCCTCCACTGGTCACATGTAAAGACAAGCCAAATACCCAACCAAACCAGCGTGAATTCTTCTTCTGATCTTTCAAAAAAAAGAACTATCTTCATAAATGCATACAAGGGCACTGCAAAATACTCTGACCCCACAACTGAGCTAAGAAATCTACTATCCACAGTGTAAGTGGACAAACTTTATGCCTCAGCTGGTAACTTCTCATGATAGTTCTGCAAGAATGACTTACAGGATATCTTGATTACTGTGGAGTCAGTAAAACTCTTAGAGTTTCGTATCTCAGTAAAGTTACTAAAGCTTCTGGATTTTTAGTAAATACACAATCACACACTTCTGACCTTCTCCCTCTGCAATTTACAGTGAATGCCACATTACTCACCTTAGAAAATCCCTTGTTGCAAAGAGAAGTCAAAGCGCGTGTCAGGAGGTGATGTCAGCCTTGCCTGTAACCCAGGCAGTTAGGAGATAGCCAGGCTCTTGGCCTCGTTATCTCTGTATGGCTCACCTGTGAGGCAGCTCTACAAGGGTGCTGGCTTGGAGGCCAAGCAGGCTACCCGACTCCCAAGTGGATACGCACTAATGGGTTACATTTAGTGTGCTGAATGGCAAAAACCTTGTCCCACTACATCTTCTCATTACAGTAATTCTGGAGAAAGGACAAGGAACCAGCTTGCTGCTTCCTCTCCTCCAAAAGCCGTTAGGTAAATTATCAGTTGGTGGGTTTCTTCTACATTCAGCATTAATACAGTGGTATTCCTCACACTTCAGTGAGCACTATCTTCAGTTAATTCCTTAGAGCACTACTGCTCATAAACTGTCAGATAACAGCAGAGAATAGCTTTATCTGAGTGAGGTACAAAAAACAAAAGGAAAATGGGCTTCACAATAATGAGCTGAAAGGCCTTGGTTAAATAAGGAACTTATTTGAGAATTCCATGTATGCAATATACTGTATTGTCTATTTGCACTTTAATTGTCTAAATTACCTTAATTTAGGGATAAAACCATAATTCTTAAGGAGCCTCAGCCGGACATCACATAAATTATGTAACAGGTCTAACTTTTAACTCACTGCAAATTTACAACCATAAATAAATCTGTACCTATATATGGAAAACTATTTTTATTTACATAACTATAAACAGACAAGGAGAAAAACTTTGATTGAAGTCAAAAGGTGTTTTCCATAGGCTAAAGCAAAATTTATTAAAACATCTACAATTAAAATCAAGCCCAGATTTTGCTCAAACCCAATAAAATATTTAATTGGAAAGACAAAATAATCCCACAGGCAGCACACACCTGCGGGATACTCTACATGAATCCTTTGACTATGCAGAAAATCCTTATTTTTCCATTTTTATAAAACGGACATAGTACGTGCTTTGGAATAAGGTTTTTCCGAAAACTAAGATTAGTATTTGTGTGACAATAATAAGTTGACAATCTGCCCTTGACGGCAGATGTCTAGAATGTGATAGTTTGGGGGTTTTTTTCTAAACAAAATCTGTTTATGTAAGAAAAAAAAATGAAACAATGAAATGTTTCATTTGAGTTGTGAAACTGGAAGGAATGGCAAGTCTTCTAATACCAGCCTAAAATATATCAGATTACGTCTACAAAGGTTTAAGTAGTTCGTTAATCTACAGCAAAGAAAAAAAACCTCAGAATCACTCAGTATATCTTGGAATAAAAACTAAATAGTTATGAGTTTGTACTCCTCAAAAAAGGAAATGGTATTTTTCCCATGGACTTCAGTTGGCACTGGATTAATCCTCAGAAAGGCTGTTCTTTTGATAACAAAAACATTGAAGAACAGTAAGCGACGTATATAATAATGTCTTATGCTAATTTCAAGTTTTTTACTTGTTAAGCAGTATTTATTCTGTCTGGCTAATTTCAAGATACTTGGAACTAGAAAAGTCTCTTCCCCTGTCACTTTCCTCTCTGCAAATGTGCTGAACAATTTTGAAAAGCATTACAGAGGGTTTTCATTAACAATGAGATTTCTAAGGTATGTCAGGAAAATCTCCAAGGGAAGTTCAGTAAATGCTTCTCCATATTTAATAATAAATATTGATTATTTAACAGCTAGGCTTCCAGATGCTGAAATGGCAAAAACACTGCTGCCAGCAAGTCAACAGAGTTGCAACTCTCTACACTGAGCATGAAAAAAAAAATATTTAAGTGCAGTAATCTTGGGAAGCATTTTTCTTCTCCTCGTACAATGCCTCAGCCCACGTTGTTTTACCTTTTATTATTTTCTGGTCACCAAATTCTCATTTTGATAATGTTATGCTTCAGTTACTGACTGTTTCCAAATAAACCTTAAGTTAAAAAAACCCGACAACTTACCTTTAACTAAGAGAGGAGATAAATGTGTGTATACGTAAACATTTGCATTTGTATTTTTGTATCTCTCTCTCAAATGGCTAGGAAATCATTTGGGTGACTGCAGAACCAGGGAATTTAACAGCCATTCCATTTCAGTTTCTCTATGAAAAACAGCATGTGTTTCCCATTAATACTGAAAAATCTGCAACGATAATTGCTTTTTACTTCTTTGTTGTTTTATGATGAGAATGACTTTAGAGAAATACTTCAAAGTACTGCATTCTGAAAACTGCTCTATTGTTTGCAGGATGTGAGGAGAGATGGTTATTTGATTTGATAGAATCACAGAATCATTTTGGTTGGAAGAGATCTCTACCAGTCATCCAGTCCAACCTCCTGCTCAAAGCAAGGCCACCTTCCAAGTCAGATAAGACAGATTCTATTGTTAAAAGCCTTGTATACTGTATAATAATGTGAAAAGAAAATCTCAAAGCCAGAATACAAGAAATTTCTTTCAAAAAGGTTACACCTAGATCTTGTTCTTTTTGCCCATACTGTGATTGTAAATCTCAATAACAGAACTAGAAAACTCTGCTTGCTAAATTTGTAGATCCTTTGATGTGTTTTACCATTTCACTATGTGAGTGGTAACACTGTTTTTAGCATGTATATCACTTACAGATATGCTTAGGGTTTTACCCTAACAAACTTGTAGCCTTATACAAATGTTGGAATAAAACAACTGCAAAATGAAATGGCTCTGAGCACAATACCAATTTTTTGAGCAGTAAGAAATTGTTACTGAAAGGCTTCTCATAGCTATTTGTTTTTTTAAAAAAAAGGAGTATAAAGAAAAATTGTTTTATCAGGTGGTTCTTGTTTTGTATTTATTGACAAAAAAACCCACTTAAACTTAACTTGTTCGGTGCCTCATTATGCACAAGGAACGTGACCTAACTAGTGCTGAACAACTTCTGAGAGGGAGCCTGATTGATTTCAAATGCCAGTCATTTAACTGCAAGCCAAAAAGAGCATGTGTCTGCAGTAAAGACATGAATATACTTAACATCTCAACAGCTGATATGGATCTAACTAAGTGGGTTAAGTTACCTAAGGGCACACAAAGAATAAAGGATATCAGTGTACAGAGATGTGACCAGATGGAAGTTATTCATTATGGTTATATAATAACTGAAACAAAGGATGCCAATAGAAGTCAAAACATCTTACAAATAAAGTTATTGAAACTGAATTCAAAGATGCTATGTGCAGAATCACCTGTTCTGTGAGTTTCAGAGACTCCACAGAATGTTTGTAGTCTGTCCAAAGGCTGAGAAAATTCCTGAACCTGGCATTTCAAAGACTAGCAAACCTTCTGCAGAACAGGTGCGATCAAGCTTTCACACATAACCAGAGCACCTTTCAAATGAAAATCGTACCTCTAATCTCTTCTTAACATTCATTAGAACTACAACTACCTGCAACTCCGCAAATAACGCTGTCCAATGGTCAGGCAAGTTGAAGCAATTATCCATTCAGTCTTAGGTACTGCACACATTGATGTGTATTTGGTTTCTGCTGAGGTGGGAATAGCCTTTCACCTGAAAAGATGACAGATCATTGAGAAAACCTGTAGATTGAGTTTATTTAATCCTTGAGAAACTCGTAATACTCAAAATAAGTGCTACAGTATTCTTTTACCAAAGGTATGGTATATACTACAAATATCCGTGAAGAATACGTTAGCATATAAAAATACTTGGCCTAGCACCCCTGAAGAGAGACAATAATTAACCATTTACAAACAAATGTTAAAACTAATTAAGTATCAGACTGAGGATATCATATTTTAGACAGAAATACAGGGTGAGAAATCCCACAAAGCACAGCATGAATCATGGTAACAATAGGCTAGGGATACTCAGAATAGACATCTCTGTACATAATATACATAAGTATTACACATAAAAATGCCAGTTAATAATGCTAATAATAATGGACTCAGGTGGCAAATAAGTGCTTCCTCTGTGTCCGGCAAACCTTATTTCTGAAAACAATCCTGATGAAGTCAAGCTGAGTACTTTCATAAAAAAAAAATTCTAAGCTCCTGTCGTGAGACCTGTGTCTTACCCAGGAAAACAGATTAATAGAATGGGTTTTTATTTCAAGAAAGACTTTCAGTGCATCTGCTTTCTTTTGATCTTTTTTTAGAGTCTAACACTAATGATGAGAATTTTATTTCCTGTGTTTATAATAAAGGCGGTATTAGCTATGTGTCCTTAATTAAAGCTTTAAGATGTATCAGACAAGGGTATGAACAGATTTAAAGGTATTAAGTATTCTTGGAAAAAAAGTCAGCATTTTGCACATTGCTTCTATTATATGAGTGCAGAGATATCCCAGACAAGGACCCAGTGCTGAAGACTTTTCAAACAGGAGCATTCCAAAAGCCCAGAGAAGAGCAGGAAGTACGGCTCATTCTTCAACAACTGAGGTGCAGCAGAGAATGAAGTTCAGTTTCAAAACCTGCTGCTGCAGGAATCTTCTCAACTTTCTCCAGTCCACGTGGGTTTTCACTCCCTCATCCGATCTCTGCCTCTAGCAGCAAGTGTGACTATTGGGGTGGTGAGAACTCCCTGTTTTCTTGGACCACTTCCTTAGAACTGAGTCTATGCCATGGACTTTAGGAAGAAAAACAACCTCTTATAAAAAATATGAAAATGCTGTTGGTGAAACCAATGTAAAATAAATGTTAACACTAGACCTGAACGTATTTTTTTGTCAAAATGAGTTAAAAAATTGAACTTCAAATAAGACTGACAATTTCTACTTCATTTTAAATTAACACATATATCTTTCGTTTTGTTCTCAGGAAAATTAGGTTTGTGTGACTCCACTTTTTGTACACTGCTTTAATTTTCGTTCCTCAATTTGAAGACATTTGACAAAGGAGGAGAAGTCACAAAGAGAATTCAGTCCCCACAGTTAAAAAACAAATGGATGGTTTGGTGAAGGAAAGAAGCCTTGTAACTGTTCGCATTGATGAAAAGGCTTCTGTCACAAAGCCAGGATCCAACAAGTAACAAAAGTTTCCATTAACATTAACGCTTTCTTTAACACAAAGCTGACCAGAAAGGTGAAAATCCATAGGAAAGTAGGCATCAGAGCTGGGGGCTCACAGATGTAGTTGACCTCTGCCTATAAATTAATCTTTTTTAAGTGAAATGCCCTGTTTCAGAGTCAATTAAACCACAACCTAAGTAAAGCCCAAGTCCATATTTCTGGCTGATTGATTATAAGTAATTTTCCTGGGGATTTTTGTTTCATTTACATTTAGCTACTGAACTAAAAGCACCATTATTTCACCTTTCCACCTCAAGTCAACTGGTTCATAAAAAACACAGAATCATCTGGCCTTGGCTGATACTGGACACTGAGGCAGTTGTTCATTTGTCTGCTACCCTTGACTAGAGCTGTGAAAACACTGTGCAACTATAAAGGATTTAAAGCAAGCAAACAAACCTAAATGTTCGTTCCTTCATTGTTATATTTCCTTTTTGAAATTATTTTCATTTATCAGGTACTTGCCTTCATCAGTGGTGTTACAACTTTGGTTAAGCTGACAATAAAAACTGGCATGATAAAATAACAAGTTGTTATATCACTTTTTGTATTTTGAATTACTTTTTCATCATCTCTTCAAAGATAGCAGAAAATACTTCGTCAGCTCATTAGCTCAGTATCCTATGAACTAAACTACTTCTCTTACCCTAAAATTCGATAGTATCTTCTGTGACAGAAGACAGTAAGAAAGAGGCAATAAACATATTGGCATAAATGAAAGTTTAATCTATATCTGAGAAAACCCGTTATGATCATTAGAAGTATGACCATCAAGAGAAATTACGGAACTTCTAACCCCTTTGTCTGGTTGTACGCACTTCTGTTTGCCTTTTGAATAATCTGTCCAATTTCCGCAGTCATTATTTGCACTTCATTGCTGTGAACACCATAACGTGTTTTCCAAGGAAAAGCAACGAATGATATAATGCATACCTCTCTTAAATACATGTGGTGTACGTAACGTGTTGTTTTAAGCTATTAGGAACTAAAACACAATTACTAAGTTTTTCACAACCTCTGAGAACAGCCCCCTTGGTTGCTATTACACACAATTAGGTATTTATGAGTAATTAGGGATTTATGAGTCTTAGTGCACACCCACCATATGCTTCTTTCGTATCTCTAAACTACTGTAGGTTGCCATGGCATATTTTTTTCTTCACATCATCGCATTTTCCAGAAAAAACAGAGATGGCTAATGCCACCAAATTTCAGATTACTGACAGTGTAGTAAGGCAGTCTCCATAAGGCAGCATGTTACCCCTCTCCGCAGTTTTGCTGGGCACGGTTTATGACTGGGCAAGGGTTATGACTACAAATTCACCGACACAGAGTCCAGCTGGAGACCTGTAACTTGCACCAGGGGTCAATGCTGAGACCATCTGATTCAACACATTTATCAATGACCTGGATGAGGGGACAGAGTGTACCCTCAGCAAGTTTCTGATGACACAAAACTGGGAAGAGCGGCTGACACACCAGAAGGCTGTGCTGCCATTCAGCGAGACCTGGAAAACCTAGAGACGTAGGCGGAGATAAACTTTATTAGGGGGTTATCCTCTCCCTCTTCTCTGCCCTGGTGAGGCCACATGTGGAGCACTGCCTCCAGTTCTGGGCTCCCCGGTTCAAGAAAGACAGGGAACTACTGGAGAGTCCAGCAGAGGGCTAGGAAGATTATCAAGGGACTGGAGAACCTCTTGTCAAGAGGATGGGGCCAGACTGTCTTCGGTGGTGNGCTCCCCGGTTCAAGAAAGACAGGGAACTACTGGAGAGTCCAGCAGAGGGCTAGGAAGATTATCAAGGGACTGGAGAACCTCTTGTCAAGAGGATGGGGCCAGACTCTCTTCGGTGGTGCTCAGCGACAGGACAAGGGGCAATGGGCACAAACTCGAACACAGGAAATTCTGTCTGAACATAAGGAAAAACTTGTTTACTTTGAGGGCGGCAGAGCACTGGAACTGGCTGCCCAGAGAGGTTGTGGAGCCTCCTTCTCTGGAGATACTCAAAACCCACCCAGCCGCGTTCCTGTCCAGCCTGCTGTAGGTGAACTTGCTTTGACAGGGTGTTGGACAAGATCTTCGAAGGTCCCTTCCAGCCCCTACCATTCTGAGATTTGCTTCACTTCCCGAGTTCTGCTCAGTAACAAAACACAATGGGCCACTGAAGATGTAAATCTGAATTAATGACTACGCTAGCTCCCTTTCTTTGGTGTTTTTAATCATGCCAATTGCCATAATATTTTACCTCTTCATGGGGTAAGTTAGGGAGCAGAAGTGATTTTGTAGAAGTGATGGGCTCACCAAAAGTGTAAGTTGGAAAAAATGTAACACCCTGCGTTTGGGCATAGTGAACTTTTTAAGAATATATTCCCAGAATACATTTTTAATATGTTTTTAAATAGCACACAAAAATGACAGAAAAACAGGGGCTTGCTTTTCAAATTTTCATGCAAGAGGTTTCAAATGAATTTAATTTTGTAAAAAGAGGTGTCCAAAGAGGAGACTGCAATTTAGTTGAAATACCTGTTACCAACTAGAATCCACTTGAATTTCCAAATACATGGAAATGCACGTTATTATGATTTTACCAATTCTGACTTCTAAAGATAGGAAAACCTGGTTTGTTCTTAACACCTGCGTATAGGCACAGTTCCACTGACTTTGACAGAGTCATTCCAGCTTTCCATCAGCATAAATGAGTGACCAATGCAGCTCAGGGACTTTTGACATATCTTTAGACTCTGATACAGTCAGTTGCACACCAGCTCCACCCAGTAACCATGCAGTCAGTAGGGAAATGGGTCATTTTAGGTTCATTTAGACATGTAAGCACTCAGTCAGACTTGATGGTTTAGGCAAAATATTCGTTTCCTGAGACTCTCCAAGTCTGACTGCTCAGGTATGCTCTTTTCCTTTGATGAGACAGATATGAAGAATAGTTATTTTATGCATACTTAAAGGCAAGGCATATCACAAAATAAGACATTGCTTTCCAGGCAATACATTTATTGATTCAATACGTGAAATTTGTCTTAATTTTGTCTTTAATCTCTGTACAAACCTAGAACTAATAACAAAATTTGACTTGTAATAAAGAGTAACACACATATCCAATCACAAAGAAATACAAGTTTCCTCACAGCTGGCCCTTAGAAACACCCCTCCCTTGGTTGGTTTTTTGATTCACCTAAATGAATCTTTTTCTTTTTCAAGCCCTTGGAATTTTTTGGTTTGTTTATTTTTGGTCACTTAGATGCTGTCTCTTAGTCTTCTAAATACAACAGATGAAAAGTGAGAGCTGAATTGCAAAAATAGTTCTACCTAACTTCTAAATAACGCTGGACAACAGAGTTCAGAGTATAGTATTATTAAAGAATTTACCTTTTTTGGTTTTATGGCAATCTAGCATTGTCTTCTTAGGCATTAGTTAAGAGTAAAATCAATTTGCATTAGAAATACCCATTTGTAACTCGGTATACTCTATATACAAGTTCTGAATTAAAACTAAGTCCTGTTTTTATCTTTCTACATGCCTGATGACCTTCACTGACATAGCAGCTGGGACTGAAGGTGGAGAACAGTATCATGGCAGAAGGTAAACACCTCCATCATCCATTTAAGTAAAATCACATTTTTCCCATTGGATTTCTACCTGAGGGGATTTGACAGAGCAGAGAAGCCATCCAACACAAAATTAATTCTATAGTTGCTTGAAACCTGCAAAAATCATACTCTGAAGCTGGACAACAAAAATAGAAAAAGCTGGTTTTTTTCTTTATTTCTTTTTTAAAAATCAAGGACCACTGGCAATGTAAGTTACTGTGATATATAAAGGTCTGATCCCTCTCAGTCCTAATCCTATACCCTACTGAACTCAACAGCAGTCAGTTCATATAAACTTATATGCCCCTGCTCAGTTTGGCCTGGATGTGCTGCACCAAAAAATGCCACCTTTGGTGAAGTTTAGATCTCAGGGCTCATATTAGCCAATAGAATCCATGCTTCCTGAAGTGACGAAGAATTTTAAATTTTAAATATATGAAGGCATTGTGAGATTTGCTGGTAGCAGGGATCCCTAGCGGAATACAGTAAAAGTCAATTTGAACATAAATAACCTGGATTTATAGCAGAATAATAAAATTAGAACAGATCTTTGTAGATACATATAAAGTTGGAACATTTACAGTACAATTAATCAAGAGAAGCATGGGCACTTCCTAATTCCACAAGATGTGAAGTGTTAAGAGTATGTGAGAAATATTATTTATGCATTTTCATAATGTTTTCATTAGTGCACATCCCTTGAACGCAATCTTGGCAAAACTGAAGCCAACTGGAACTTACTGTTGACTTGAAAAAAAACCAAAGGATTCCATTTTATGTGTAAAAAAAACAACATAAAAATAATTGTGTTTTTACTTGTATGTTTATTTTTTATTATATTTATTGAACTTTTCTGAAAAAGAAATGCTACGATGGTTTCTTTAATAATTATGAACTTTGTAAAATCCACTAGAGAACTGAGAGAGTGTCTCAACTGACACTAGCCTGCCATCTGCTACCAAAGGGCACATATGCTTTAGATTTACTAACCCATTTATCATGCCAGAGGTTACATTGGCATGAATAGCCGCTTCTGTAAATAATAGATAATGTCAGGGAATTCAGCATGATAATGATTCTTCTGAAGCATATTGTTTAAAAGAATTAAATATTTAGAATAATTAGACACTCTGAATTTTAATGACGATTCTTTGCAGTTTCCTATACTAATTTTGCAATTTGGGTTTGACATGTGCAAGGTTTAAATTAAAAAAAACACGTAACATACAAAGGTTTTCAAGAAATACAGTGCCAGGCGGACGACAGTTTCAGCTTTGCTCTACATTTTCATATTCTGTGTAACTGTAGAAATGGATAGTTGGTATCAAATGACGAAAAGAGTCTTAAAGAAATCGGTATATCCTTTATGCAATGAAGCATGAAGTAATTGCATTGAAAATATAGTCTCTGATCTTGCAGACATTCCATTTCCCCAGCATAGCTTCCAAATAATTGGCTTTCATACAAGTGAAAACCAGAGGAGCTTGGAAATGAAAGTTCACCCAGCCAGTTAGGGAACTGGATTTCATGAGAACTATTCACCACAGATTATCCAGTTTCATTTCTGTTTTGTAAGTGAAAGTAAAAAGTTGGCATTAATCAAATACCATAACTTTATAATCTGTATAAAAACGTTTCAGGTATAAATTGTGTCTAGAAGTATCTGTGATTACAGGATATCAAAAGACTTTACTCCAAAAAGATAGCTTACCTAGCAAGTTAAAAGAAACTGTCTCCATCTACCCGATTCCTAGTACCTGCCATTTTAACTGGTCCATCAGACCCATCCATTAGTATTTTAGTTTTAATTATAGATATTGGCTATGGAACTGCTCCAAAAATTTCCAATGAACATTCCCTAAACTACTACCACTCGCTAAATATAATTACCCCACCTTAGCACTAATTCCATAAAGGTGGCAAAACACTAAAGGAGGAGGTGAGTGAGATGTCAGAAAAAGGAAAAAAAAACCAACGACCAGCCACAGTTCTTTCCTGCTCCTCAGTGAAGCATGCAGTTGGATGCCACACAGCTTTCAGAATTTCAAACAAACAAACAAAATCTATTAGGAGGAATATGGGATTTTTTTCTTTTTTTCAAAAAAAAAAAAATAGCAAGGAGGCAAAACTCAGATACAGACCATTAATGGTCTACCATCCCTTCACACTGGGAGAAGTCAAACCCTGTTTACTGCATGGTGTTAATACTGCCTGAAAGAGCAGGCACAGCTGTTCTGTTTCATCAAATAACAAATACACCTTTTCTGATCATACCAAAGGCAACAGCAAAAGCTGAGCTGGGAAGCCCAAAATGCTAATAATTTTGTTTCTAAAAAGCAGAGGCATAGAATCATAGAATCAGTGAGGTTGGAAGGGACCTTTAAGATCATCAAGTCCAACCATTAACTTGCCCTGACAAAAACCACTTCTAAACCATGTCCCTCAGTACCCCATCGACCCTTTTCTTAAACACCTCCAGGGATGGGGAATCCACTCCCTCCCTGGGCAGCCTGTTCCAATGTTTAATAACCCTTTCAGTGAAAAAATGTTTCCTGATATCCAATCTAAACCTCCTCTGACATAACTTGAACACATGATCATCCCCTAGCTGTGCAGTTTCTTGTTTACCTTCCAAGCTTTGCTCTGTCTGGCTGAAGTGAGTACAACTACACAGCGGTAACAGCAATCTAGCAGTCACCTAGCACCCTAGCTGTACCCACCTGGGAGAGGAGTGCTTCCAGTGAAAAGATGCTTATGATCCAAGAGAACTTACTGTGACTCTGCTGTGCACTCAGATAAGGCAGAGCTTTGGCAATGTGATTTATATCAGTGATTGATACATAAGCCTGGAATGGATGTGAACGTGTCATTTAACCCTCCAAAACCAGAGTAATACAAAATGAAAACCAAAACATTTTTGACACTTCCCCAGCATTTAAAGCAGCTCATAAGAGCTAAAGTACCCAAGGGACATGAAATTTTGAAGGATGGCACATGTATTATACTAAGTGTCTTGTTTAATGTAAACGCTTTTATACTGAAGCAAAGTACAGTTATGATTATTAAACTGTATTATTTACTGACTAAAACAAACATCCTGAAAGATTTTTTCCTAATGTGGCACACAATATAGATGGTACATTTTTCAAGGCAATGGTCAATCCTCATAATTTCTGCAAGACCTTGGAATAGTCAAGGCATTACATCAGAACACATGCTGTGCATTAAGTACTCCTAAGACATTTTTTCCATTCCACTTAAGCCTTCGCTAAGGCCTACTTCTGAAACCTTATCCATGTTATGTCTGTACATCCTGCTCCCCATTCGTACTACTTTTCTTTCACAAAGTTTTTATTTGACCGACTATGAAGGTGACTAACCTTCGCAAACATTGTGCATGTACTATGACTCAAAATGTTACAAAAAATGTTGATGCAGCAGCCTTTGCGATAAAATCCCAGAAATTATCCAATAGTTACACCATTTTGTATAAAGCACAGTAGAACACATTGGACAATCAATTTTGGACACCACTAGCTTTTTTCCTCTCTCAAATATTTCCTTTCCATGATTTCTGTCCTCTTACACTTTTGTAGAATTTAGTAGTGTACTTGAAAATCTGGCATATTAATCTGATTATTTATAATGTAAATTATTTAACATAATCCCTATTAGAGACTGATACCAACATAAATGTATACATCTTACAGAAAGAAAAATATTCAAAACCACTGACAGAATTTCAGCCAATTCTAATTCAGCCACTACTTGATGAAAAAGAGCCACGGTACAGCAATTTTTTTCAAGTTACCCTAGAAACAAAGGACACTCCAACAAGTGACTTGGAAGTGAATGGCACTTGGTTCAGATTCATAGTCCCAATGAAGGAAGAGACAGAAAAGCAGAAAAACACCTTCCCCTCTCTAAACAGCACTTCAAAGTTGTCCTGCTCGTCTGGAAGTTGGTCCGGGTCGCTACCTGGACAGAGAGAAAGGATAGCAGGACCGTTAAAAATACTTAAAAGCATTACAAGATTTATCACCGATGGTATACATCTCATTACTGAAATGATGATGTTAAGCAAACAAAAAAAAAGTCAGTTATTTTATTTATTATAAGTTTGAGTAGCAGAGGGGAAGTACTCTCTGAAATCATAGAATCATAGAATGGTTTGGGTTGGAAGGGATCTTAAAGATGATTTGGTTCTTCCAACATCCCTGCCATGGGCAGAGACACCTCCCACTAGATCAGGCTGCTCCAAGCGCTGTTCAACCAGTCCTTAAACACTTCCAGGGATGTAACAAGCAAATGAACTACAAAAGAGATTTAGAACTTTCCTTTTATTTGAGTAAAAATAATGCCAACTCTAATTAAATTACATGTTAAGATCTAATTAAATTACATGTTAAGAGCATCCTTATATCCCTTTATGCTGCTCAAATTCACACATTGCCATCTGTCTTTCACATACACTAATTAGTCATACAAGAACGAAAATCTGTTTGTAATCATATACACTGAATTCCAGCTTCTTGAAAAATAAGCTTGATTTACATATATAGAGCTTAAGAGTTGGCTAGGTTTGTTTGAGGGAGAGTGTCTGTGGGAAATCAGCTTTGTTTACATATATATTCCACTTCAGTTTGGTGTTTAAGTTGTGACTTCACATTGTGTCCTACCCCATAAAGTATCCATAAGTGAGTAAAAGCTGTCTTCATGAAGTAAGAGGCTGCTTGAAAAATAAATGGATAGGCTAAACAGTGAAGAAACTTGCTTTGAAGAAATATGGAATTTAAATTCTTCCCACTGCTGTCAAAAAGATTCCCTAAAAAAGACAGAAGCAGGCAATGGTGCATGCACATCTGCCTTTCAACCTCTGAACATTATTTTCTACTTAGAATCGTTTCTTTGTGATTACTTCTATTAAGGAAGATGCAAAACTTCATTATTGAAATACAAGCTAATATTTTTTGCACATTTATGGTACTTCATGTGTTATGAATATGGAACCAGGTCTGCAAAATTTAAAATCTCAGGTCACTAAAGTTTATTTGAAAGACATCACATCAAGTTCAAGACTGTATTATTAGTTTCTTTAATAAAGTAGAGCTATTTTCTGCTGAAATACAATAAGCAGAGCTTAGCACCAAAATTCTGGAATCTCTGGGTTTCGTTAGGGACAGTGTGACTGCATTTAAAATACAGAAACCACGTTGTCAGCTTCAGTAAATCCAGTTAGCCATTTTGGCGTCAAAAGTCATTCAGTTGGTAATTGCTAATGATGGCAATATCTGTTCATTAATCAGACTGCAGTAAAGAGTCAATTTATCTTTTAGGATTCTACAATCCCACCAGATAAAAAAAATGACTTGAAGTCTTAGATTGAGATTCTTACTGTTCATATATATTAGCTGGGGGTGGCCCCCACCCCATACATAACGTTACTCAAATAAGCTGAGGATCAAGACTAAATATGTTTCGAAATATACAAAATTAACTCAACATATTTTTATATCAAATCAGCTAAATTAAGACACACCTTCATATATGTGGCTTATCTACCTACAGTGCATAGGGGAATGCAGAACAGAAACTCCAAAATACAGCAGAGAAAAAAATATTTTTTAATCCTTTCTGACAGTTGAGCTGCTCCTGAGGAAACTGAACAAAACAATCTGATATACTTCCTACGTTTCTTACATAAAGCTGTGGTAGAATTTCAGTCACGGTAGTTCAATAATAAAATTTATAATACATTCAACTTTCCTACCTTTGAATATGCTTTAGATATATCTCAATCTCAGGGAAAGAAGAGTCACGTAAGAAAAAGCAAAAATGAATATCTATGTCCATGCTGTGTCTATTTAGCTTCCCCCTTCTAGCTACAGGGTGCATAAACACAACCTTTGCTTGTCCACATGTACATTTATATATATACACACTTTTACAGGAGTATATTACTATGTAAAATAAATATATAAAAAACAAGCCACCATGACTGAAATATTCTGATGCACACAACAGTGACTGCTCTAATAGCGCCATGTTTTTTTTACCCTGGAGTGTTTCTATTTGCATATTAATAAAGTTGAAGGTCAGATGCCACTAATTACAACCTATCCACTCTGTCCAACACACCACTACCAGATACTCATGAGTGGACCTCTTAATGCTGTTATGCAAATGATACTTAAGCACAGAAATAAATTCAAAATAGTGGCATCTAAAGTAGCATATTAGCAGGAGGTAAATTAACAAATTTATTCAAGAAATTTAAATTAAAAATTATTATTCAACACTAGATTAATCATTGCTGAATAATACGTAAAAAACCATCTTTTTCCCCCCTGGTGTTAGTTATAACAGCATAAAATTTCTTGCTAAAATATATTAACCAATATTTCTAGAAGGATTCTAGCATGAGTCTGATTGAGACTATATTGAAGTACCCTGATCAGTAAAAAAATAAAGAATTGATTCTAAATTAATCAAATAATTTGAAAATACATTGAATTAATGTTAAAAAATAACCACAACAAAACACAACAAAAACCATCACAACACACAAACCAACCACCAAAACGAAAAACACCACATCATCACACGGTATAACAATTTGGTATTAGAAAATATACAGAATATGCTTTCTACAATTCATGGCTAATATAAATAGTAAGTAAATAGCTGCTTACCGCTAAATTGTAAAGCATGTTTCACATGTAACTCCATGGCATAAAAAAAAGTGATTATTAGTTCTTTGGTGTAGATCGATAAAAGAAATTGACCACTTATTCTAATATCCTTTTCTATGTAAAATGAGAGCATAAAAAACTACATAACTTGAAAGTGAAACCCCATATCAAAAACATGCCTTTCGGAAATAAGCATCGAATTCAAACAATTCAGCATATACAGACACTTGTTGAAAAGGAGAAAGTAGAGAATAAAATTATTTTGTCTCTTGTAGGAGAATAACTACTAATACAAGACTTCCAAAGACAAAGACACCATGTGAAAGAGGTTTACACTGTGAAGAATGTGATGAGGGTGTGAGTTAGAAGTTTTATCTACTTTACAATTAGAAAGAGTTTGACATCTGAGAAGTGATATAAATCACCTAGATATGCTAGCCAATAAACTTATGAGTATTCCCTCGCTGACAGAAAGGAAAGCACACCAANATTCATTAATTATCTCCATTTGATCTTTTCATATACTATAATTGACTGCAGATGGAATTCCGTAGAAAGGCAAACGGAAAAGTAAGAAGTTACCCTTCAGACATGGTTAACTATCTGTTAACATCGTTATTATTAAGAGTATACAGGTATAAACACAATATCTGTTCATCTCAGTAATTTTGAGAACTCACACTATTATACCAAAGCATGGTTGAAGTAATTCAAAATAAATTTTTACACATCAGCTGGAGGCAGTCTGAACAGAGTGATTTCAGAAACCTTTGTAAGTACTCTTATTTTGTGGTAATAAGGAGAAGTGTAGGCCTTGGGGGCTTAGCACTAAAAAAAGAAGAAAAAAATTTCCTTGTATGTAACAGGAACGTTTTAAGTGATCACAGTGATGGCCCAAAGTGAGTACCACTTTGCTAAGGTCTCATTATATAAAAATATCAAAGATATTGATTACATGAGGTGCAAAAGCACTAAAGGACCAAGTTCCCTTGAGGAACATATAAAGGATCCTATAATTACCTGTCACTGAATCAGCTTTCTCACTGTTTTCCTTTTCATTTGAAATTGAAATTATTTACATAACATTTAAGACTGTTAATCTTTATAACAGGGCTAAGAAGCAGCACTCACAGCTCTAAACATCTTTCAATAATATTATGCAACTAAAGGCTAAGAACACAGCTGAAAAGTAA
>VXBO01012122.1:238354-255661 GCA_013400135.1 Rhinoptilus africanus | reverse complement strand
TGATCGTGCACAGATCTCCAGCTATATTATATCTCCAGCCACACTAGAGCTATATTATGCAATATCTTACTTAAAAAATAGGTTGAACCAGCACCATCTTCTGCCCTGGCATTTTTACTGGTCCCTAATTCACTTGGTGTCATTCTCAGACTGTCTTTTACAGAAAAAACTATAGCTACAATTCTTCCTATTCCTGTTCAAAGTCTGTAAAGCTTAAATTTCTGGCAGTCTGATTTGTTTAGCACTCTCTTGAACCTAAATGCCATTACAATTGCAGATGAGCTGAATAGAACCATTTGCAGAGGAATTTAATGAAGAATAAGCTAAGAGAAGAGCACAAGTTTATAATTGTGTCTGAGGACCATAATAATGATTAAAAAATTTAATATCCCTTCTTTATACAGTGTAAACTGTAGAATTATGTTTATTTCTAAAGGAATGCAAAAGTTTTACTGTTGCTGATTAGTACAGAATGAGACAGTTATACTAATTTATAAGTAATTTATATATTACTTAAGGACTGAAAAGCAAAACAAGAGAGGAAATAGTCTCTTTTGATGATGATACAGAGAATCAATAAATCTTCTTTTCTCTCTTTTTTTCTCATCAGCTTATGGGAAAACATTAATGCCATAAAATAATAAGCTGAAGGGGACAGATATAAGATTCATGATACTTCCAAAATCAGTGGGCTCTGAAACAGCATGAAAGGAAATACAAATACACACATGAGAATTAGATGTGGTATTTTCTGACACTTTGAGCCGTATGGAGGTTTTGCTAAGTAGGCGCTATTCAGATTAATTATGCTGACAGTGACTGATCAAAAGAATAAGGGACAAAACTTTTACGATGCTAAATGCCTAATGCAATATCATATGTGGCAGAAGTACTGGACTAAATCTACACTTGAATAAATCACCTGAGAGTCTGACATGATCTGAGGAAGACAGAATCATAAAATCAGAATTGCCTAAGTTGGAAGGGACCTTTCAGATCATCTAGTACAATCATCAACCTAACTGACAAAACCCATCACTAAACCATATCTGTAAGCATGACGTCTACGCATCTTTTAAGTATCTCCAGGGATGGTGACTCAGCAACATCCCTGGGCAGCCTGTTCCAATGCATAATAACCCTTTCAGTGTAAAAATTTTTCCTAATACCTAATCTAAACCTCCCCTGGCACAACTTGAGGCCATTTCCTCTCATCCCATCACTTGTTACTTGGGAAAAGAGACTGACCGCCACCTCCATAGAACCTCCTTTCAAATAGCTGTAGAGAGTGCTAAGGTCTCCCCTCAGCCTCCTTTTCTCCAGGAACAACCAAAGCTGCCTCAGTCAGTACTCGTAAGACTTCTTCTCCAGACCCCTCACCAGCTTCATTGCCCTTCTCTAGGTACGATCCAGCACCTCAATGTCTTTCTTGTAGTGAGGGGTCCAAAATTGGACACAGTACTCGAGGTGGGGCCTCACTAGTGCCAAGTGCAGGAGANGTCTCCCCTCAGCCTCCTTTTCTCCAGGAACAACCAAAGCTGCCTCAGTCAGTACTCGTAAGACTTCTTCTCCAGACCCCTCACCAGCTTCATTGCCCTTCTCTAGGTACGATCCAGCACCTCAATGTCTTTCTTGTAGTGAGGGGTCCAAAATTGGACACAGTACTCGAGGTGGGGCCTCACTAGTGCCAAGTGCAGGAGAACGATCACTTCTGTAGTCCTGCTGGCCACACTATTTCTGATATAGGCCAGGATACTGTTGGCCTTCTTGGCCACCTGGGCACACTGCTGGCTCATATTCAGCTGATAATCAACCAACACCCCCAGGTCCTTTTCCACCAGGCAGCTTTCGAGCCACTCTTCCCCAGGCTTGTAGAGCTGCACGGTGTTCTTGTGACTCAAGAGCACGACTGGGCACTTGGCCTTGTTAAACCTTATACCATTCAACCTGTTCAGATCCCTCTGTAGATCCACTCTACCCTCGAGCAGATCAAACCCCTGCCCGACTTGATGTCATCTGTGAATTTACTGAGGGTGCACTCGATCCCCTTGTCCAGGTTGTTGATAAAGATATTAAAGAGAACTGGCCCCAATACCAAGCCCTAGGGAACACCACTCATGACTGGCCACCAACTGGATTTAACTTAATTCACCACCACTCTCTGCGCCTATCCTTACAGCCAGTTTTTTACCCAGTGAAGAATACTCCTGTCCAAGCCATGAGCAATCTGTTTCTCCAGCAGAATCCTGTGGGAAACCATATAAAACACTTGACTAATGTCCAGATAAACAACCTTTCCCTCATCCACCAGGCGGGTCACTTTGTCATAGAAGGAGATTGGTTTTGTCAAGCAAGACCTACCTTTCATGAACATATGCTGACTGGGTATGATCACTTGGTTGTCTTTTGTGTGCCGCATAATGGCACTCAGGATGATCTGTTCCACAACTTTCCCTGACAGGCCTGCAGTTCCCCAGATTCTCCTTCCATCCCTTCTTGTGGATGGGCATCGTGTTTGCTAACCTCCAGTCAACTGGGACCTCCCAGGTTTGCCAGGACTGCTGATAAATGATGGAAAGCGGCTCAGTGAGTGCTTTCGCCAGCTCCCTCAATACCCTTGGGTGGATCCCATCCAGCCCACTAGACTTGTGTATGTGTAGGTGCCGTAGCAGGTCCCTCACCATCTCCCTTTGGATTATGGGGGCTTCATTCTGCTCCCTACGCCTATCTACTAGCTCAGGGTTCTGGGTACTCAGGGAACAACCAATTCTACTACTAAAGACTGAGGAAAAGAAGGTGACTCAGCCTTCTCCTCATCCTTTGTCACCATGTTACCATCCTCATCTAATAAAAGATGGAGTTACTCCTTAGTCCTCCTAAATTATGACTCCCCAGTATATTCCACCTCAGGCATTTCTGTAAACCAAGAAAGCCATAGATAGTTACAAAAACACATGTCACCATTCTAAAAAGCAAGCACAAATGCTCAGTCCACTATTGTGTGTCCTAAGAGGAACTCTGGAGAATTAAAAAAATCAGCTTAGACTGATCCAGTGCAATGTCAACAAAAGTACTGACTGAAACAGTCAGTCAATTTTCATATTACTATCTCACACTGCTGCTTATTTGGCAGAATTTTTCTGCTCTGATGTTGTTTGGGGCATTTTTGTTCACTTTAAGTTTGAGCTGTGGCAAGTGCTGAGGCGTGGTGCCCCAAATCATGTCAATTGAATTGGACAGGATCTCAGTGTGTGTCCATTAAAAGATCTTTCAAGATTCAGGGCAAGTGGGCATACACCAAAACACGAGTACTAATACTAGCTCCATCCAACCGACTCAATGACAAACAAATCAATCCCGTAGTGTGAAGGAAGTTGTTGTGCATTATAATGAACAGTTTCTTAGAAAGTTTAATAATATGGACAAATAAGAAATGAGTAATCAGTATTTAGCTCAAACAGAAAAGCAGTACCATGATGACAGAGTGGGTACTAAATATCAAACCAGTGTTCAGATGAAAAAAGCTGAAACATTTTGATGGGGGAAAATGTAGCCCAAAAAGAACTTTGTGTGTCTGTCTAGGAGATACACAGCAGCCAAAACTGAATTCCAAATACTGAGTTCCAATATTGTCAAAGCACAACCACCTGCCAACCTAAACTGGTCAGGCTCTGTCACTGGCTTTAGTAGGCTTATTCTGAATAATAGTGTTTCAAGCAGTGTTTGCATTTGGAAAGTCAATGATGGTATCTGAAATGCAGCACAGGTATAATCCATGAAGTATCCTGCAGCCTTGACTCCCAGTTATGTTAATTGTCTCCCTGTCAATGTTACCAGGTTTTCTTTCAAGGGGAAATAGAGGAAATAGACTGTAGGAGAGAGACTCTGATACCTTGTCACAGCATGCATGCAGGAAATGTCCTCAGCCTCACAGATTCAACATGTCCAGTGGATAGTAGAGAGTGAACCTTATGAAGCTGATCTTTATCATAAATACAGAACTTTTCAGTGGTGGACTTTTTAAGTGTGATGTAGAGTTCCACAGACCTTTTTCTTCTTTCTTAGTCAATGTAATGTTTGCTGTGTTTCAAGGCTCTTGAAGCTGTATTATCCCGAGGCAGTTCAGGGGAACGTAGCCCTGTTATTTCAGTATCACTGTTCGCAATCAGAGAGCAATATCTGTGTTAACTGTGGTGAAACTCTGCCCTCATACTGGAAGTGGGTTTTTTTTAACTCTACACCATGCTTCATCTCAGATCATGGTCTGTGATAACATTTCACCTTGTTAGTGTGTTTAGGGAAAACAACAAAGATACTCAGTAGGTGGTGTATAGCTACACAGCACAAGAAGGGCATTAGTGAGGCCCAGTACACTTGGCAGCAGCTCCAGTTTCTCCGTAAGCATCCCAGAGAGGAGACACATGAGACATTTTGTCAGATGGGCGTGCGTATTCTTCTCCTCTTTTCCTACTTGTCTGGCAAGAGTGAAGGACTGAGACTCATTTCTGTCCACGAGTAGATATATGCATGGTCTGTTACTCAGTCATTAGATACAGTAAGCATAACTCACACACATTAAAAATACAAAGTATGGAACCATGCTGGGAATTCAAAAGGAAGGAATGACCCTGATAAGCCAGAAACAGAGCTCAGAAAGCCACTTTCTACAGGTCTTTTCTTGGAGGTTTGTTGTACAGTTTCCTTTCTTTAGATAGCTTAAAGCTAAAAGTAGCGTAACTTACATATATGGTAGCAGCAAGGTTTTCTCCTACAACTTGTGCTATGACATTGAAAATTACAGCCTCAATCTAAATTTCACTGAACTGTCACCAGCAGGTTCTCTGGAGGAGATGACCAGTCACTATTGATGCCCCTACAGCAGAGTTGATAGTGGCTGACAATAAACCAGCATCTGCAATTATGAGTGTGTATTCCTTTTCCCCAGGACTAAAAACTTAGTGAAACATACCACTCATATTAAGGTGGAGAGCACATATTCATATACGGACAACACAGAACCTGAATACAGAGCCTTTCATGGCTTGCTCTTCTCTTCCAGCCTCTTTTAGTGCTGTGTTTCTTTGTTTCTGGCCCAGAAAACTTGTCTAGTTAGGCAAAAATGAAAATCACAAATACTGCATACATGCCATGCATTTTTATACAGATAGATTGCACTATATTTAATTCCAAAGCTTTTAAAACTGACTGCTATTCATTAGTGACTACAGATTGGTACGCGGCCCAGCTTGAACTGCTGAAAACCACCTGCTGGGTATTGGATTTTTTGCCGACCATCAGCATACAACCACCATTTGTCTTCTTATGCAGTGCATTCTCCTGTAATCAATTTATGGGTGAAATACTGTATATACATATCCAAATTAATTCTTCCTCAAGATTGGTCTTCAGATTCCACCATATGATTGCCAAAAGCTGTTCTGCTCACTATCATTTTCTACTTGCTAATTAATTAGAGAAAGTCACAAGAAATACCAGCTAAGTATTTTTGGGGGGCTTAATGAATGAGTCTATTAATTTAAGAAGATTTAGCAATTATGCATTCTCTAATATTGATTTCCACTAAATCCTATCTGGAAATTAAGGAGATTGATAATAAAACCTTTTATTCAGTTCCACTACAATAGATCTAATGAATAAATTGGCTGCATGCACATCCTTAGAACTAGATTCATTTAGTAATAAATGGCGTAACACAAAGGAGCACATTATAATTGAAATTAAGGAGAGGGGAAAAGCAGGTGTAGGCTGAACCCAGTAATATGCTAATCAAGCACAATGCAGAAAGGAAGTTTTATGTGGCGTAGATTTGTTCCTCTGGAATTCATAGAATTTCCTTTTCAAATTTCTTTTCTTAATTTGTATAGCCAGTTCCTGTTTGTTGGGTTCCTCAGCCTGTTGTTTCAGGATGAAAGGAATCTCTTTTGCGCAGCAGCACACAGTGAGCTGAATCCTGCTTGGTTAAAAAGATCACAGAATTAATTTTAAGAAAAGACTCTGGTCGCTGACAACACACTATTCTATTCCAGATTGTTTATTCCTGTTCCGAGACCCCAAAAGACGTGAGTGATTCCCTAATAATGCAGAATACGCATCATGGTCCAAAAAGAAAGGAGGGAGTATACAAATAAAAGAACTGAAAGCAGGAAATCTCAAATGTTCAGCCTCTTCCATCTTCCAGAATGAAAACCATAATCAGTTCATGGAAGGCTCATACCTGTGATAATTTAACTTCAACTGTGGCAATCTAGTCCTTCATGTCTTTGGGGAGTGGTCAGCACCAAGTATCTCTCATAGATCAATTGTAAACCATTCTTTTCATTTCTCTATAAACCATATTTCACCTCACACATCTGAGCAATCTTTGGGAATGGAGGTGAAACACTAAATCATCTTAGCATTTCCTCTCTTCAGGTGCAGAAAAAAATTTAGTTCATTCCTGAGTTACTTCTGAGTCTTCAGTCAACAGATCTTTTTCCTTTTCATTTCTCTTTCTTTTCAACTTACAGTTCTTAAGTGCCTTCTACCTCCTGCAGAGGAAGTGCAGTTCAAATATCTAGTAGAAAAGATAGTAAAGACCTGATTAAAAAACCCATATAAGTTAATCCGTTTAAGACTCCCACTGATTTTAATAAACTTTTGATCAAGCGATGTGATTATTCAAATTAGCTTCTTAAATGTACTGTATAATGCATCCTAATTTGCTGTATTATATTACAATTCATCTTTTCTTGTACGAGGAAAAAAATACGTATAAGTGAGATTCTAGCCATTTTAGACTTAGATCTGCAGAAACAAAACATTGTCAACATCAGAACTGGACATCAAACAACAGAAGTGCAGAACAATGAAATATTGATTCCCAAATCATTCCTTTCCACTATTGTTTTTGCTTGTTATTACATTATTGTTAATAGAACTTGTCATAAGAAACTCTCTTGACAGTAATTCATTTAATGATAATAATAAAGATTCCAGTAATACTAAACACATAAGGACCATGTCACAGCATCTCCTTATGGCTTGACAGTGCATATACAAGGGCCACTAAATGTTAACGATTTGATCTTCAACAGTTGCTTTGTAAAGAAAGGAAATATTACTGCCCTTGTAAAGGTAGCAGAAAGAGAGTAGGTAATTTTCTGGAGCACAAAGAGTATCTGTAACAGAGTTAAGATGAGAACTCAGAGAATTTTATAATCTATTCCTAGTCTTTCATCATACAGCCTCCTAGCTGTCTTGCTCATCATTTGATAAGCTTTAACTTTTACAGCCCCTATTACAATTACATGTGCAGAGTTGCATCTGACATAATTTACTTAATAAAAGTATTGTAATCTACAAAAAAGTAAACAGATAACCTGCATCCTTAAATGAAATCTGAATTATGTACATTAGCATGAGAGCTTAGAGCAGCAAAGGATGTATGAGATATGGAGACTATGAAGACAAGACCTTCTCTAGACGTCACTCTTCTTGCCCCTATCTTTACATCTTTTGCCACCTTATGCAAGTAGAGGCAGGGGCAGAGATACAAGGACGACAGGAGTGGGAAAAGAAGCAGCACAGAGGAAATGGAAACTACTGAACACTACTGCTGAGAAAGAAAAGGGGTGATGAAAAGAAAGCTAGAAAAGATGAAGGGCTGAGGTCCCTGTCCCAGGACACGGAGAAGACAGAGTCCATAAAATCAAGCTTTGAACAACAATGCTACATTCACACACACACACTCTCCCACAGCTGCAGCTCTCTCAGGGTGTGAGGAGGAGGGATTATTCTCTCTTTTACAGTGGTTGCAGTTATTTTAAAAGGCCTCTCCAGTACATTTACCCTTGCATTTGCATACACATATACCCTGTACCTTATATTTTCCACAGATAAGACATGAATATACAGTAATTTTGGGGATAGTTATTTCCGTGTGATGAAGTCAGCATAATAAAGCTGAAAGTGAGTGAAAATTGCCAGACTTGCATTTCTGATACACCTGAAAGTAGTAATCTCAGAATAGAAATTTTAGTGTTCTGCTAAGTATCTCAACAGCTAACGGGTTGGGTAATCTCTGCTCCCTCTGCTTCTCATGTACCTCATCCAAAGGAAAATGCATATGCAGTTCTTGGAGCAGGAATGAATCTGGCTTGCCTTCAGTGCCAGGGAATGCTCCATTAACAAGCTGCAGAATTAGAGTCCCTCATTCTCTTTCTCAGGCTGCATAAAGTCCGTGTCACTTTCTGTGCAGAACTCTGCTCCAAGGGGGAGAAGGAAAGGTGGATGCTGGCTTCACTACAGGTTACAGAAAAACCTTGCAGCGAAGATGCTCTGCTCCTCAAACTGAAAACCAGTTTCTTGCTTAGAGTTTTGCTTATCAGGGCATGCATAATCCAATGCACGGTCCATTAGCTAGATCTGGCCCATGGCACTTTTTTGCCCAGCTTTTTCATTGACAGACCTGAAGTGTAGCTGCTCAGCTAGTGAATTCTTCCTACATGGCTGGATAATTCGTCTCCCTTAGTGAAGAAGCTCTGCGCTCGCTCAGAGACAGACCTACTGCCACGCTATATCCAAGGCAGAGGAAGCAGGCACCAGCAGACATATGTCTTCTTGTGAGTACCCACATACAGCCCTTAACTGCCGCCCCCCTGGGCTGCGAGCTAACAGTGCAAAAAGCTGTTCTTCCGCAGCCCCTCTTCAGATGAAGGCTCTGTGCTGTGAATCCTGAGTGGGAGGAGGTGCTCAGGCTCGCTGCATGTGCAGAGTGGGAGACGGAGTCTCTGCTGAAGCACTTTGGCTCTGTGTACAGACAGCGGCGAGAGCTGGCACCTCTGAAGTGAATTTCCTGGGAGGATTTGAGACAGCACTTTGGTGCCAATGCAGCAGTGAGTCCTGCCTCGGTATGTCACAGAAAACTAAAACAGATTACAGCTGTGGAAAAGACAACTCATTTAGGAATTGAGGAACTCTGGTTTATCATGAATAACTTAAAAACTAATAAATAAGTAATCTTAAATAAGGTCTGATCAGAGGAAGGAATTTTACACTTAGTTTCTTGGAAAGTACCTATCCAGAAATCAGGCATTCTATACAACCAAATGTGCATCAGCTCAATCACAAAGGTGGTATTGTACCAGATTTAATAATTAACATTAATCATCTTACTTCCAGACCCATTATTATTCTTTCTTCTCCCAGGATGCCTGCTCTCCAAAAGTACTTATTTAAAAACAGGTTAGCAGTATAAGCTGTTACAATCCTTAACGTCAATAGGATTTCAATATGTCATGGAAAATTATTACAAAAGCAATTTAAAGTTAATCCCCTGACAACATTTTTGCAAACACTAAATTAGGAGTGATGAGGATGTCTGGCTGACACCATTCTGTTTCAGCAGCAATGCTGGACTGGAAGGCAGCACTAGGTGATGCTGTGTAGGAGGTCTTCTTTGTCTCTGAGCTGTGTGATTATGTAGAAATACTGGATCAGCAGACAGGGTAGTGATGAGAACTAACATTTCACTTTATATAGACTTTTACCTTTTCTTTCCACCAACATGGCAGAGGAGAAATATGCCTTTTAGAAGCAATAGCATTGATCTAAACATCAACTGTGGTGACCTTTAAGTTAATTTTTCATAAAATCTTCCACTGCTGAAGAAACACTGCTGTCTTTCATTGTTTCATCAGAAAGACTGTCTTTCTTCCTTAAGTTTTCCAGAAAGATCCAGAAAGACATGTGTAATCCCTCCTCCTGCAGGACTGCCAGTTATCTTTGGCTGAGACAGTCTCCCAGAAAATGTAGTTTTCAATCATCTTAGGTGAAGGAGGGCAACGTATCTGGGACTCTGACTTGACATCTGGCTTTGCACAACCTTCCTAAGTATGCAAGTCATTGGAGTGTCGTAAAGAAAAGGAAGAAACAGCAGGAAAAATCCACTGCCAACTCATTTCTTGGTGGAATCTACTGCAGTGGGCACATGATCAGTGTTTCAAAGGATGCAACTAGGATTTAATCTCTCTGGAGAACACATAGAATTAATTGGGTTTTTTGAATCCTGAGTGGGCTAAGCTATGAACCAAGCCATGTCAGAACTTTCTGCTCCTCACTGTGTTTCTTTCGGCACACTTGCTATGCTTTTGGTGCTTCACCAGAGCTCTGCGAGTTGCATTCAGTATTTGAATATCCCAGAGAGTGTATTCAACCAACATGTGATTAATTGTGCAAATGATTTCGAATACTACTAATGCACGGTCTGGGGCAAGTTGCCTCAATAGTTAGCCTTCAATTTAGGTATTAGCAAAACAAGATAATAATATGCAATTAACTATCCTACCAGCATATTGTACAGTTTACTTGGTTAATGTTTATCAAGCACACTTTGGAAATTAAAATGCTACATGTATTAAGTATTTTGCAGCATGGAAAAAAGTTTCACTACTTAATTCACATGGAATGCATGTAACACAATGAAACCATGAGTCTTGGCCAGCATGCAAGAGCCCCTTTGCCATCTTTCATTTGATATGCAAACACTGGATTAAGTTTCCTTAAATTTGGCCAGACCAGCCCTCTCAGGAATCATACTCGTCTCTCCCACAGCTGTAAAATGTTCTTCTTCTTACACAAGAATGTCAGGTGGGTGTTGGTAGTAAGATGCCAATACCTAGAAATATTTTAGGTGTGCTCTGGGAGTAAGAGTCTGTTCAGTTTGTTAACTGCAGAAAACTGAGAAAGAAAAATGATGTATGGTACAGACTTGCAGGTAAAACCCTTGAGATGGTCATGGAGATCTTTATTTTGCCATCCGTAATAATAAATGAAACCTAAACCATAAGGTTCTCCACAGCAGAAGCAGCATGCTTATCCCAGCCGATAAGCAGAGTTGAACTCCTGATGCTTGCCATTAATCACACAATATTATTGATGACATAAATGCAAAAAGAGAAAGAGAGATTTTACAAATATGCCATATACAGACTTAGCTTGCTTATATCCCTGACTTGCTTTTGTCTTTTGAAGACAAGACCTTTTTTTTTTTTGTTTTCTTTTTTTTTTTTTCCCCCCAGATTTATGCTCTGCTCTGACAATATCAAATTTAGGTGTACATGAATCCTTAACATTGCCGAGCTTTGCGAATGTGCATTCTTCCCTGCTCATTGGCCCTTAAGCTCTATTCTGATAATGAAAGAAGCAGAGCAACATAGGATGAATGCAGATAGCAACCTGTCAGCAGCCCTCTATTATGCACTGACATAATCTATCAGAGTTTACATGGGGTTAGAACATGGGATAGGATAAAAGGGAGAGAAAGAACAAAGAGAAGCCTGCAAGTGATAATAAAAAATGAATGTATGACCCACTGCCTCCCTTGGTTTTTAGCTAGTAGAAAGTACACATCAACTTAATTAAGATAAATTCTTATGCTTTTGCATTTGGAGTCTTAACCTGCCTTTTTTTTAAAAAAAATGCACCATGAATATTAAACAGTAGATGACTTCACCTCCCTACAGTAATAGCAAAGTCATTTGTTTTGAACTCTTGATCCTGTTTGTTTGCTTTTTATTTCATGTGTGTGTTTTCTCTGTTGACATTATTCATGATGCTGTGAGATCTAATAGAGAGCTGGGATTCACCCTGAGTGGTGGTGTCTGATGTCCATTTGGAACAAATTCAAACAACCCAAGCAGTCCAGGGAAAACTACAGCTTCCCTCGTGGTCACCACCTGCCAGGAAGCCAAGCCCAGCTGCGACAGAGCATCACATTCTGGCAGATCTCCATCACAAGAAAAGGATGGTTTTTCTCTGACTCTGTTAACTCCTTAAAGACTCTGCCAATTCTAGGAAGCTGATATGCTGCTTGGAACAGAGCAGATCCAGTACAATCAGTGTTCAAGACCAAAGACGTCACTGGCACTGTATTCAATTTACCTTCTTAAAAATCAGGTGTTTCAGTCAACTGAACAGAGTTTGAAATACAGGGATGAAAAAGTCAAATTTTCCCTAGACTTTACAAAAGACAGAATTCAAATATCATGCACAGCATCACTTTCAGCCTCGATTCAGCAGACTTTTAGGTACTTATTTAACTTACTGTCTGTACTTCAGTGCAAGTGCTTTGCTGGACCAAAGCCCTAGTGAGCATATACTGACTCTTAGAAGTTACCTGAAAGAATTGATTTTTTCTGACACTGAGTCAGATTTTAAATCATGACTTACTTTTTTTTTTTGATTCACCAACCCACCCCCCCCCCTCCCCCTGCCCCGGCCCCCCCCCCCGGTGTTCATTTGCACAGTCNCTGTACTTCAGTGCAAGTGCTTTGCTGGACCAAAGCCCTAGTGAGCATATACTGACTCTTAGAAGTTACCTGAAAGAATTGATTTTTTCTGACACTGAGTCAGATTTTAAATCATGACTTACTTTTTTTTTTTGATTCACCAACCCACCCCTACCCATCCCCCTGCCCTGCCCCCACCCCAGGTTGTACATTTGCACAGTCATTTATTTCCTGGCTAGAGTAACTACAGATCAGAGGGTTAAAATGTTCAATGGTTTAATGCGCTAGCTTCATTGCTACTGACTTCTTGCAGCAACAGTGGACAATGAAAGCAATAGGCTCAGTCTGATCCCTGGCAAATCCATGCCCACATAATTATATTGGCTGCCAGCAGGGCACAGTTGGGAAAGAAGACAATGAGAGTTTAAAAAGTGCAGTTACTGTATGTCAGGGCTGATGTCTTCACATGACACTTGCTCATCTTTTCTTCTCCCAGATCACTAGAGATTTCTTACCTACATAATCCATGTTTTCTCTCTTTCTCATGGGCCTGCTAAGACACTAAGAAATAAAAGCTTCCTTCAGCCATAGCTTTAATATGAATGCTTAGGTGCCAGCTATTGTAGCTGAGCTTAAGCTTGTCAGCTGCTGCAGTTGTTGTTACTTTGACATTCACTTTAATGGTTACTTATGCTTTCAAATCTGAAAAAAATTAAGTCAATTGCTTCAGTTATTTAATCTTTGTCTGAAAATACACTGTTCATGCCTCCTGCCCCTACCAACTCAGTGAGAAAAAGGTAAGCATCTTGAATTCACTTGAAATCTTATCAAAGAAATCTTAATTTAAATGCAAAACATCCTATTTCTATATTACATATGTATGGCTGAATCCTAGCTATCTTGTAAGCTTCTGCAATTGGAAAAGCAAATGTTTAACTACTATCTGTGTAATTGCCTTTTTCTTACACCTCTCAGACTGTGAAGTGGAAAGGGTTAACCATTCTTTTATCCAGATATGACATAATCAATGCCTTACAGAGACAACCTTCCACGTGGACATTACCACCTCTTGAGACACAGCTAATTAGCTTCTTAAAAGAAGCTATTATAGTCTACTAGATACGTACAAAGCAGCTTCAGAAACTACATAATAAATTCCCAGTAGAATCCTATTTGTTGCAGTAAATGATACGTATTTCTCCTCTGTTTAAAATTGCATGCAGTGTTTATACCAAAATCCTGAACATTTTATTTTCTCTTGAGGATATGATAACTGTGCTGATGCTCTTGATTTAAAATAAACAAACAAATTTTATTAGTCTGATATGGACATGCACGTTTACATCTCTGTGCCTGAAATTTCACCGTTCCTTTACTCCAACATAAGTGAGAGTTGTCCTTTACGTGGATGAGTTTCCTCTCTCCCGTAATCTGAGCCACACATTCCTGCCATGCTTTTGCATCCACACGGCATGCTAGGCTGGACCAAGAAACTAATCCAGGGAATGGAGGGAGGCTGTGAGGCACAAAGAGAGTATTTCTTTTCATATGGATTAGTTCCCTGAACTGTGTCACTCACTTCAGTCCAACAGAAGTGCATGGCTGCAGATGGGACAGAGAGTAGGATTGCTTGTCTCATTCCATTTAGGCTGCCTTAACGTGATTATGAAATTGCTATTTTAACTAGATATTAAAAAGACCTTTTTCTGTAGCTCGTGATTTTCTTAGATACAAATCCAGCAAAATATTTAAGCAAGGACCTAACTTTGAGTCTCGTGCTGAAGTTCATTGCTAAAGCAAGTTCCTAGTATTTTCATTTCTTGGCTGAATTTCTGAAGGGTCTGATCAGAGCCAGGGGAGCTGTTCTTTGTAACAGTTTCACCAAAAATTATTTAGCCATTTTAAAGGAAATATTCATTGTTGCTAGGAAATATTGTTTGTGACCTTTTTATTAAGCAGCTACAGCACCTTAGGGAAGAAAAACTAACCATAATCTTGGCAAGGAGTAAAACTCCAGGGCAGATTTGTGTTTTTACGAGCCTTGAAAGAATTAGATGTGATTTAACTGAGTTATACAATATCTAAGGCAGTTTGTACGTGGGCCGTGGAGTACATTAGATGATAAAACTGGCTTCTTCTGCTGTTCCATTAGTGATGGCACCAGTGGATATACAAACTGAGACTGATACATCTTGATGTACAAAGAAGAGGAAGGCACATTAAGGAGGATGGAGGTCTCAGAAGTGCTTTCATAGATAATGTAAACTAGGGTGAAGTTCTAATTTCCTTCTTCATCCTCAGTGAGAGTCCATGTGAGAGATTAACATGTTGTTGAAAGGAAGATACGCAGCTTCCCAAAGGACACTTGAGAGATCTTCAGAATCAGCATTTTATCAGATGCCTTGCTTTTTGTATGGAGTAGATGAAGATTGCAAAGATGAACACTGTGGGAGATAAACAAGACAGGGTCATGCCTGATTGATTGCACATATTGAATGATACATAGTGCAGGGCAGTTATCCAGACAACAGATGAAACAGGACACAGTGCTTCATCCATAAAGATTTTCTAAAATAACCCTTTGAAATGAACTGAGGAAGCAGCAGCATGGCAGAAATGGAAACCCAACACAGGTATATCACTGATAAAATTCCATGTCTAACCTGAACAGTAGCCACTTGTACGTGTGTATTTGCTTCAAGGAGGCCTTTCTACAATACAGTCACATAGACTTTCTCTCAAAAGAAGAGATATGCTATGTGTAAATCCCGAAAAGCTGTGCTCTATATCTCCCTTCTTCAAATCTCCCAGATTTTATGCCATTTTAGTGCTCTGCTCTCTTCTTGTTAAACCCTTTGTTTCTTTCTTGAACTTCACAAAGTTCTTCTTTTCTTTTCCTTTCTTTTTTGCTGAGAAATTTGTTTGAGTTTATATTTATCTCCTCTATTAACAGATATTATCATATTTATTGCACAGGCACTAAATTTTGCCCTCTCTCCCTTCCACAAGATAACTGCTCTCTCAGAACTAAAAGCACAACTGCTCCTTAACCTAGTTCTGTCAGAATGATTTGATTTGTAAAACTCTCACAGAGACATGTTTTAGTAGGTTTTAAAAACCAAATTCTTTTGACAGAATCAGGCTGGGGACAGCTACATGTATAGTTATACCAGAAAATCTGAGGGGGGTGGTAACCTTCTGGAAAGCAGAAGGGAGAAGAGAGCGGCTAGTGATGAGCCACCTACATTATCTCTATGCTTCCATTGTCCACATATCAATAGCCCTACCAACATCTGACTGCACCCTGGCTATTCTGATTTTCATACTTTTTGTTCAAAATGCCCGTCATTGCTGACAGACCTGCTATATACAACCACACTACTATCACACCATTACACTGTCTGTCTATAACTGCATTCTCATCTCCTTAGCTGCTTTTCCTTTTTCCCTTCTTCTCCTCATTTCATTGCTGATTTCATTATTTGTTCATACTTTCCAGTTATTTTCATCAAAATATCCTGTCTTTGTTTGCATTTCTCCTTAAGTATCTTTCTCAAATAAGTTTCTCCTCATCTTATTAAATATCCTCTTCCTTTTGCCTTGTTTTATCTAAGCTGTGAACTCTTTAGGTTAATGAATGTCACCAAAGTGTGTAAAATGTATGTTGGACTACGAAATCATAACAATAGCAATAGTCAACAGAGTTCCGAAGTTTGAGCACAGGACAATATATAATGCCTCAGAAAGTAAACTGAAACAAAAGAATTGAAACCATTTTAAAGGAAGAGAGCACTGGGAAATTTAGAAAATGCAGAACAGCCACACATGGAAAGGGCAAGGGCCCTCTCCAGAAGGAAACAGGAGACCCAGAATATGGAGAAGACTGAGGTACCCAATGACTTTTTCGCCTCAGTCTTCACTGGCAAGGGCTCCAACCACATGACCCAAGTCACAGAAGGCAAAGGCAGGGACTGGGAGAATGAAGAACCACCCACTGTAGGAGAAGAACAAGTTTGAGACAATCTAAGGAACCTGAAGGTGCACAGCTCCATGGAACCTGATGAAATCCATCTGTGGGTCCTGAGGGAACTGGTGGATGAAGTTGCCAAGCCACTATCCATCATATGTGAGAAGCTGTGGCAGTCTGGTAAACTACAGACCTGGCAGTCTCACCTCTTTGCCTGGCAAGATCACGGAGTAGATCCTCCTGGAAACTATGCTAAGGAACACGTGAAATAAGAAAGTGATTGGTGACAGCCAACATGGCTGTCATGACAGATTTGGTGACCATCTATGAGGGGTTAGAGCATTTGTGGATAAGGGAAGAGCAGCTGACATCATCTACTTGGAGCTGTGAAAAGCATTTGATGCTGTCTTTCATGGCATCCTAGTATCTGAATTGGAGAGACATGGATTTTATGGATGGACCACTTGATGGATAAGGAATTGGCTGGATGGTCACACTCAAAATGTTGTGGTCAACATCTCCATGTCGAAGTGGAGACCAGTGACAAATGGCGTTCCTCACGAATCAGTATTGGGACCGGTACTGTTTAATGTTTTTGTTGGCAACGTGGATGGTGGGATTGAATGCACCCTCAGCAAGTTTGCTGACAACACCAAGCTGTGTGGTGCAGTCGACATGTTGGAGGGAAGTGACGTCATCCAGAGGGACCTGGACAGGCTTGAGAGGTGGGGCCATGCAAACTTCGTGAAACAAGGCCAAGTGCAAGGTCCCAGAAGGTCAGAGCAATCCCAAGCACAAATACAGGTTGGGCAGAGAATGGACTGAGTGAAGCCCTGAGGAGAAGGACTTGGGGATACTGGTGAAGGAGAAGCTGGACATGAGCTGGCAATATGCACTTGCAGCTCAGAAAACCAACTGCATCCTGGGCTGCATCAAAAGAAGTGTGGCCAGCAGGTCAAGGGAGGTGATTCTGCCCCTCTACTCCACTCTGGTGAGACCCCACCTGGAGTGCTGCATCCAGCTCTGGAGTCCTCAACACAGGAAAGACATGGA
>VXBO01012122.1:213606-237976 GCA_013400135.1 Rhinoptilus africanus | reverse complement strand
TCTCTGGAGACATTCAAAACCCGCCTGGACGCGTTCCTGTGTAACCTGCTCTAAGGTGTCCCTGCTCTGGCAGGGGGTTGGACTATATGATCTCCAGAGGTCCCTTCCATCCCTACGATTCTATGATTCTATGAGTCTATGACTTTTCACAAGGGCATGTAGTGAGTGATAGGACAAGGAATAATGGTTTTAAACTGACAGAGCGTAGGTTTAGACTGAATATAAGAGAAATTTTTCACTATGAGGATGGTGAAACACTGTAACAGGTTACCTAGAGAAGTTGTAGATGCCCCATCCCTGGAAGTGTTCAAAGCCAGGTTGGATGGGGCTTTGAACAATGTGTTCTGGTGGGAGGTGTCCCTGCCCATGGCAGGGGAGGGATTGGAACAAGGTGATCTTTAAGGTCCCTTCGAACTCAAACCATTTCCGTGACTCTATGATAAAACACAGGTCAGTCTTGAGACCAAAGAGAAGCTTCACACCAGGACTGCCTGATGATTCAGGCAGAAAAGTATCTGCAGTTCAGGAAACTCTGAAAATGTTGTAATTGCCCTACAGCATATACAGGAGAAAATTCCGCCCTGTCTTAATGACTGAGAACTGCTATATCTATGGAAATGAGTGAGCTCTGTGACTGAAAACTGGTTTTAGGAAATAAATACATGCCTAGTCAGGAACTGGTGAAGACTTTTCTGATAACTAAAAGATCCAATCCCTCTCTGAGCAAAGTCATTTCTCGTGCTGTTTGACTTGAGTAGGAGCAAATTAATGCAAAATGTACCACAGGATGTTTATCTCAATGCACAACCCGTGACAGACCTAGATAGTAACCTAGAAAATGCCTTGAAGAAAAACACTGAGCAAGTGAAAAAAGTAGATATGTATGAGAGAGAAGGAAAGGGAGAAGAACACTGAAATGTAAAAGATGGTAAATGAAGCACATTTTGTTTCTCCATTTTGTTCCTGCACACATGCTGTACAGGAAACTGCTGAAGCATTAAATATTTATTGAAATTATGCTTCAAAAGAGGACAAAAAAACACTAGGAATATTACTGAAAGGAAATAAGTAGATTTAGATTTAAAAGATTAGACTTAAAAGAAACTAATGTTGGAGGATGCACTGAACTTGACCACATTTTCTATCATACTTAAATTTGTACAAATACAGTGTCAGTCTGTCATTTTGGTTCCCTTATACTCTAATCTGGGCCCTATTCCTTCGGTCCTCCACCCAGCTTATGTATTGAAACACAGTCATGTGACGAGTGGCTTCCTAAGTGAAGAACCACAGCTTTGGAGGTGGTCCTGATTCAAGCCCCATCACCACAGCATGGAGTGATAACACTTCTGCTTTGTGGGGCAGTACTGAGTAGCTGACTCTTTCAGGCTTTTTCATCTCTCACTCCTTACTCCTTTTCTGCCCCACCGAGAAGCTCTTAAAAGTTTAAGCCATAAAGGTCCTCTCTTTTTTCTTGCTTTTTTTTCCTCTCTTTTCTTTTTTTTTTTTTTTTTCCCCCCAGGACAACTGAAAGAAGAGTAAAATCAAAGAATGTGATGGTTTTGGAAAAAAACAGCAAAAGGTTTGGAGTGAAGCTCAGCAAACAGTTGAACAATTGGCTTTGGAAGAGGATTTAGACTATAATGGCAAAAGAATGAGTGTTGACCTGAAATATCAAGATGCATTAAGCATTTCAGTGCAGGAGAGGGAAAGCTGTGCAACCTGGTCAGGTGGAAAGAGCTCTAGTAGTCAAGAGCTTAGTAACAAAAACAAAAGACTGAAGTATTTTAGTGAGCAAAAAGAGTTTTGCAGGGGCAATTGTATAGAGAGATTATAGAAGAAAGAATATGGCAGTTAAACCAATGAAAACAGTATCTCTTCAAGGCTACCAGAGAAAATTGACTGGAAATAAATCAGCGGCATAGAAATTAACTGTTATATTCAGGGCTCAAGCTAATTAAGAATGGGATAGTAATCTTACAAAATTGTGTTATCAGTAAAAATTGTAATTACATTTTTTGTTGTTTTGGGTTTTTTTTTAGTATAGTTAATAGAAGCTACTTGAAAATAACACATTTCATAAAATTACATCTTACAATATGAAGTTCTCCCTGTTGCTTTCTCTGCTGCCAACCTGCAGGGACATCACATACAAACTGTTTGGCAGGCTTGCTAGTGTTAGGGGTTCTGATTACACAGCATACACATTCCTGACAACAGAAGAGGGAAGGAGATTTATATGGTTGCTCCTCACAATCACCAAATGAGGAACACACTGCAGCAGCATCATAAGGAGAAATAATACTCTTTCCAGGGGGATTTATTTGATCAAGATATTGCTGAGCATGAAGACTATGATGAAAATAACTGAAGAGGCATGATCATTAGAAGCAGAGCTTAATACTAGTTCAGGTGGAAGAGAAAAACAGTGCCATAGATCCAACTATAGTAATGATGAAAATGACTGTGTATATTTAACCACTCACATACCTGAGAGATCATAGGTTGTATCTTCAAAAAGACATAGAAAGAATGTAGATGTCCAGTTGTAACTAAGGCACATAAGTCCAGGCTCAGTACATGCTATTTAAGTAGTGTTATTTAAATGAGAGACATTCACTTTGCAGCACTAACATCCCTGAAGTACCTGCAAGCCTTCTGTTCCTGTCCAGAAGCATTAGCATTTCTAATAGCACATTATCAGTTTAGCACCAAGTCAAAGGCTATGGACCTTCTAGGATCCACAAACACATTTTTTGGAGTTGTGCTGAAGTATTTCAGCCTCATTCAGTCAAATACACTATTAAATATGCAAACGGGTCCAAAACTAGCTTTAAAAACCTGATTCCACTGAGCTCCCTCCTACTGTTGAGCTTTTCCCAGGAACATGCCACCTGTCTTGGACTTGGTTAGTAATTCTACCCCTGTACACCAACCCAGGCTTGGACCACAAAGTTTCCAGCCACATAAAAGCAGGCATTCTCAGCCAACTCTCCACACTCTTTTTCACCAGCCTTGGCAATAGAACCAGCCAGCACTCATTTCACAGCAGACATCTAGTTGTCTCCTCCTTCATTCTACTTCTGGCTTCTTCCTACTCTCAATTTGAAGAAAACACAGGTTTGAACCCGTGCACACCATGGTATGATTTGAACCTGTATTGCTTGTCTTCTTTATGTTTGAAATATCAGCCTATAAAGGAGTCTGAGATGTTACATATTTGTTGCTTCTGTTGAAGCATATAACAGAAATCAATTACAGCTATTTAAAACACTTACAAAATTCCCCTGTGAGCCTTTTTGGGGCTAAACATTCCCAGGTGTCTCAACCTCTCCTTTTTATGCCAGATGCTCTGAGCCCTTAATCATCTTCATGGCCCTTTGCTGGACTTGCTCTACTATGTTCGTCTCTCCCTTGGACTGGAGAGCTCAGACCTGGGCACAGCACTCCAGGTATGTCTCACCAGTGTCCAGCTGAGGAGAAGAATCACCTCTCTCAGTCTGCAGGCAATACTCTTCCTAATGCATCCAAGGGTGCTGCTCAGGTTTTTTTGCTGTGAGGGCATATCATTAGCTCATGTTCAACTTGTCCACCAAGACCCTCAGGTCATTTTCTGCCAAGCTGCTTTCCAGACAGCTGGCCCCCATCCTGCACTGGTGTATAGGGTTTTTCCACCTCAGGTGCAGGACTTAGCATTTCTCTTCATTGAACTTCATGATATTCCTGCTGGCCCATTTCTCCACCCTGTTGAGTGAATCATCTGAATGGCAGTATGACCCTCTGACACATCAGCCACTCCTCCCAGTTTTCTATTACCAGCGAACTTGATGAGAGTGGACTCTCTCCTGTCATACAGGTCATTAATGAAGATGTAAAAAGTACAGGACTTGGTATTGACATGTTGCATACAGTACTACTAATTGCCTTCCAGTTACTAGCGGTAACTAGTGACTTCCAGCAGCTGGACTTCACGGTAGTGATCACAACCAGTTCAGTCCAGTTTTCAGTCAATCTCACTGTCTGTCCACTAATCTAGCAGGTTTTCTATGAGGATTTTATGGGACATTGCAACAAAATCCTTTCTAATTTGAGATAAATAACATCAGCTGCTCTTTCATCATTCACTTAGCCAGTCATCTCATCATAGATAGCAATACAGTTTGTTAAACATAATTTCCTCTTCATAAACCCATGCTGACTCCTCCCAATAACCTTCTTGTCCTTGACATGTTTAGAAATGGTTTCCACGATTTTTGCTCCATCATTTTCGAAGAGATTGAGGGTGACCAGTCTACACACTCTATAACTTCAGTTTTGATGTTCTTGAAAATAGAAGTGACATTTGCTTTCTACTGATCCTTTGGAACCTCCCCAGATCACCATGACCTTCCAAAGTTAGCTGAGAGTGGCCCTGCAAGGACATCAGCCAGCTTTCCTCAGCCTCATGAATCATAAGATCTGTTCTTCCTTGTACTGTAAGTCAAGCAGAGCATCTGCCCTTGTCAACTCCTTGATCACCTGTGTCATGTTGTCATCAATGTACTCCAGAAATCTTCTGGATCAATGGTGCCCTCCTCTGTTGTCCCTCCAGAGACAGCAGGGTGGTAAAAGGCACCCCTAATAACCAGGGCCAGCAAATACAAGGCTTCTTCAAGTTAACTGAGGACTTCATCAACTTCATTTTCTTGATCAGGCAGTCTGTAAGAGACATCACAACATCACCCCTGTTAGTCTGCCTGATAATTCTGACCCATAAACTCTCAACTTGTTCAACATCCATTCCCATTCGTATGTCCAAACATTCCAGCTGCATTTGCCTATAAAATTAAAATGCTCATTAGTTGCCTAATTTCAATCCATCTGAACAAATCAGTTCTGTTTTTCTTTTTTTTCTTTTTCTTTTTCCCCCTCTATGGATACCTTTGACAGAAATCCTATAAAAATCAGCATATGTTCATGTGTAACAGAAGACCATACATGTTTTCTCTTAGCTATCTATCTATCTATCTATCTATCTATCTATCTATCTATCTATCTATCTATCTATCTATCTATCTATCTATCTATTTATCTTTCTATCTACTTATTGCACTGCATTGAGAGTATGGAAGAGAGATGGAACGAGAGAGTTAAATGCTTCCTCTTATGGAAAAAAAAAATTAGTTATGTGAGAATAAATTCACACTGGGAGTTTACCTCCTAGAGTGTCTAACTGTTTATAGCATTTTAGAACAGAAGGATAACTCACACAAATTTACTCCATTTTAGCTGCATGTACACCTAGAGCTATGATAATTTCCTATTGTGCTTTTAAAAACCTACTAAACTTTTTCTCCTTCACAAAGTTTAGAGGGAAAAATGTGAAGTCTAGGTGAAATTTAACAGATTAAAGCTCCAGATAGATCTGCATTACTCTAAGCGTGAAAGACATCTTTGATTAATGGTTTCCTGTATCTCAGCTAGCATTGCAAATCTTGAGTAAATATACCACTAGGACATTAATGTGTGGGATGAATGTGTATAGAATAGGTTACATATTCAGGAAACACAGCAGAATTTCCATGGGCCATGGAGCAGAAATCTAATGATCTTCTTCCTTTCATCAGGCACACTTTGTAAATGAAGTTGGCACAGAAATACATGCAGTACTTCAAAATAATTTACCTCTACTGCAGGACCCTTAATGCATTGACAGCACTGCTGTTTCTCATAATGGCTTAAAAAGTACCCTTTTTCTTTTTAAAGTCTTCTTATATCCTTTTTTTTTTTGGCATGCAATATTTTAGTTATTGGGTAAATTAATTATGTCTCACAGCACTGTCCTTAGAGCCTCCCAAAGGATATGCACAATGGCACAACTCAAGCCACTGCAAAGTGCTTATATAAAAACTGTTTAACCTAAATTACTTCAGTGTTCATATTTCTTTATCTGCTTTACACTTGGGGTATTATAGCTTTCATTTTCAACCATATCTTGAATTAGAATTAGATTTGAGGATCAGAGGCAAAGATATTTCGTATTTAAATTAAACCACTGAACTGTAATTGTTGAAACAATCAGCCACAAAAAGAAAAACATAAAACAGAAACCAAAATTGACTGTGCAGGGATCAAAATGCAAGGCAAAAGATGATTGGAAGGGACTTCAGAAAATTAAGAAACAGATAATATAAGCCTTAAAGAATATTCACAAGGAATTTAGCATCACATTGTGGATATGATATAGGAATTGTCAATTGTAGGTGCCACTTCACACAGAGAGTGTGAAAATTCAGTTCTCAGATATACTGGGTAAATAAACATTCAGCTGCAGAGTTTGGATGAGAGTCAGAAAAAATAGTCCAGAAGTTCAAAAAAGGAGTCTTTGATCTGGGCTGTCTCTGTCTATGTATATTCAACTCTAAATATATGTTAACTTCATTTGGATATGCAGAATCAGAAATCAATTTTTGACAGACTAGTCCAAGTAGACATAATTCAACACGCACCCCACATCAGCGTTTTCTTAGCACTCAGTAGTTCGGACTTCACATGGCATTATAAAAACTTATTTAAGAAATAAAATCAGGCCTTCAGTGATACTTCCCATGTTACATATTACCACTAAGGAGTTCAGGGTGGGATGCATAATTCCAGCCCTAAACTTCTCTGACCTTCAGACATCTGCAGGAATTTTCAGGTTCTCTCATATGATGGTGATGAAGGCTATCTCTTATGTTGTTCGGTGTTTTTTTCTCAGAATTGTTGACTGGAAAGTCTAGAGATGTCCCATCAGAGACTTAGGTATATCTGACCTATTAGGGCTTCACTCATGCTACCATATATATTTATTTTTCAGAGTTATGGCTCTAAAATGCCAACTTGCAATAGTCTTTTCATTAACTGCTTTCCATATTAGGTGATCTCCTCTTGCAGGGCTGATACGCACAGGTAGCTTTCTTGAGTGACTGAAATGAAACTTTCCCCTCAGAATAAAACTTGATCACTTGAAAAGTGAGCCACCAGCTAATTTACATTCAGGGCAGTAAAACAGCAGGCACTTCACCATCCTCAATGCTATCGTGCTTTTTGCTGTCTTCAGAGGAGAGTGGTTTGTGTATCAGATTGACCTGTTGGAGAAAAAGTGGGGGCTGTACACCCCGGCCTCCTCTCTCAGCACCCACTCTCTGCCAAACGATAGTCATATGATGCTTTTTTAATTGGCTTCTAGACTTGCTGCTGCATCAAAAGAAGGGTGATTTGGCTAATTAACTGTCTTGCTTTTCTTCTTGTTCTCTAGAAGAAAATGAAAATGCCTCATTGTCAGAGTAGTTAACCTGAAAAAGGCCAAACCGAAACTGTGGTTGGTAACAAACTTTGCTGAGAGGACACAGAAATGTCTTCGGCAAACCTTATTTTTTGATTAATAAGACCCACTTTGTTTTGTTACCTTATACGTACTGTCTGTAATTACTCTACAGAACTCTTTCTCAGTTTGTCTCATAACATAATCATACTGTGCTAGCATGCTCTTTAGGCTTGCCACAAACCAAGAGTCCTCCTCTTAAAAGAGTCCCAAAAGAAGCTGAGCATGAAAATTTAATTGTTTTTTGTCTATCTCAGAAGTAATAATGCTGAGACATAGATTTTTTTTGTTTCCTGTATACTCTCTAGCTTTGTGCAGTATTGAAGTCAACTGTATTATTTCTTATATTTGGTTTTTACTGTGAGTAGAACAGAACTCTGTGTTCTCTGAGTCTCATACATTTCAGACTAGCCCCTGATAATATAGTACCTCAACGTCTATACATGCAGTTCAAGGTGTTGCACCTATGACACACCAGAACTAGATTATCTGTAAGAAAAGGTTATATTTATTGACATTCATATACTATTCTGTTTCATATTCCATCTAGGTACATCTGATTTATCTTTTACACTGCAAATAAAATGCACCTAAAATACAGTCAGCTTATCTCAAAACAAGCAATTGGCTAAAGCATAAGACACATCTCATTTAAAGAAATACACTGAGTCTGTTGCTGACATACTTTACCTTTGCATACCTGCTTGAAATTTGGGAGTATGTATTCACCATAATACTGACCATTTCCACTAAAAGCACAATATTACTACAGTCACAAATAGCTGAAAGCGTATGTGTCTAACCTGAGCTCAAACCACTTTAGGAAAAGAGATAACACCAGTCATCAGATCTGGGGGAAAAGAGAAAAAGGGATCTTTCTGTAGTCCTGGAGTCTAGACTTGATGAAAATGAAATGAGCCACAGAGGTAGCAGTGACCCCCTCCAGAACAACTAGAGCTGTTCTGCTGAAATCGAATATTTGATTCACTGGCACTTTTCCGCAATCAAAATAAAGCAAAATAATTCCCCCAGTTAAATTCAATAGACACTTCAAAATTAATGACCGTAAAGTTCTGAAATTAAAATAGTGCTATTGTGTCCTAAGTGATACACTTTGTTCTGAGAAACTGATTGGATCACTCATTGTGAAAGATTTGTTTTCTCACAGGACAGAATTGAGCAAAAGCTTTAATTTCCTGGATCCCTAAACCAGATCTTTTCTTGCATAGACATTAGAAATAATTCAGCTTTTTAAAAAATATAACCAAGACCTTAATGAAGAAAACTTCACTGAATCAATATTCTTATAAAACTGAACACTTCAGAAATCTGATTTGCTTGTGTCTCCCATTATACATCAAACTTTGTGAGGAAGACTCCACTTCTGAGATACCAGCAACTTGGAATATAATTCATTGATTTAGTATTCAGATTAGCAAACTTTCATGGGTTTGATCACAGTAAAGGTGTGATCATGAGCTACATTGCAAAGGCAGATTACATTTTTTTGAATATTAAAAATTAGATCCAGAGTACGTTTTCTGTGATGCTCCCCTCCACTTAACTGTACTAAACTGAAGTCTCTTTTTTAGTGTAAGAAAATAATCCGAGTCATGGAATATATCCTATGGGTATGAACTTGTAACACTGAAATCTGTCAATTCCTATTGATTCAGGGCTACATTTAAAAAATTATTCAAATAAATGACAGTGCAATGGATTTAGAATCAGACCCTTATGTCAGAGCTGAGTGTAGTCAGCACCTCACAGAACTAAGGTTTGCAAAAATAAAAAATTGAGCTTATTAATGGAAAACCAAAATGCTTTCATTGGGAATGCTTTATGTAGTATGTTTGCCAGAACAAAGCCACATTATGTGTGTCTGAAATGATTACTTGCTGCTGGTCAAAAATGAGTATATATGCAATAGGCATATAGCAAAATATTATACTTATTGGAATGAACAAGTTATATGACTGATCTTATTAAATGTCATCTAAAGTACTTTTATCATAGAAATTTAGGGATTCTGGTAGGAGTAAGCTTTTTAGACTTGCAGTTTGCCAGAGAAGAACTATATGAAAGGGGAATGAGAATGGCAGATGCATCCTTTGGAAAATACACTCAGAATTAGTGTATTTTCCTTTCAACCTATTTTTGTACATATATTCCCATTTTATCTATTTATTTTTAAATTTTTAGAAAATATTTTTTATTATTTGTGAAGATACTCCACATGCAGCTTTGAAACATATTTCCCATTATTTTTAGTTGTCAGTTTTTGCTATCCGTTGTTACATTCAGCATGATCATGGAACTAGAAAAAGTCCAAATTTACTATTAGAACAACGTCGACTATGAATACATAACCATCAGAAAATCAGAAAATTCCGTATTGAATTATAGATCTTAGAAAATGGTTTACATGACAGTATTTCTATTTCCATTCATTCTAAAGTAAACATAATGAAGCATCAGATATTGATCTTTCCTGGTGGTTTTCCAGATATCTATTTCCTAGATACTATGAATTCTTTTCATTATTAAACCTAAAACATCTTACAATTTTTTTTTCTAACATGCCATTCTAACACAGTTCCTTTAAATTTAGCACAGAGTTTCAACTCTAAAATGTCTGTTTTGAAAGTTGCTTTCTGTATCATTTATCCTTGTGGTTGGCAAGTATCCCTTTTTTTCCAGCTTCCCATGTTTTGGCATTCCTGTTCCGATGAAATCTTATTAAAATACTAGGAAATTGTTCTGCTATCTGACCATGTTAAGCATCATTTTGAGTTTTAATATCTCACAAATGGCTTTTTTTTTTTCATCAAATGGATTTTTTTTTAGCCTAGCTCTTGGATCAAAGAATTATTGTTGTGTAACGTGGTTTACCTTACAATCGCCCTCCACTCACCACTCCATAGCCTTCAAGCCCAAGACTATAGTTGACAAAGATAAGCAAGAAGGTCATTCACAAATATTCTGTCTTCTTCCTGATTCTCACAATATGGAAGGAAAGAAGGAACAAATGGAAGGAAGCGAAGAAAGGAAGGAAGCAGGCAACTCAAAGTAACGTCAAGGTCAGCTCAGACCAGTGAAGTCACCCACCAGGGTTCCTAACTCCTGTGTCGTATGGCTCATACAGTCTTATATTATTTAGTCTAAAATAAACAGTTTGTTAAAAAAAAAAACCATAAATATTTTAACATCTGAAACTTATAGGGTGTTCAGGTCATCTTTTTTGAAATATCTTACTGCCCTTTGCTTGAGATCAAGATGCCCAGCTCTTCTGACAATCTGGTCCCAATTGCAAACATAGAGCTTTGCAAAATTTGATCATGAAAGACTGAGCTCTGAATTCTTATTAGCCTCACAGGACATTATGTTAACACTAACATCTTAAGTCTATGAACAACTTTTGAATAAAAGATGAAGGGATTATTTTGAGAAACTAACAACCAAGTTTATTTCTGACATGGTGGCTTAAGAAAGAGCTTGGATTTTTTTTGCAAATATGCTAAATATGCAGACACATTGTGAATTTTTTGTTTTAATTTTATTTGGATTTTACCAAGGCTGATATGGTTTTAGAAATTCTGGCAAATTGCCATCGACACCCAGAAACACCAGACAATTTAAAGCAGCACAGACACACGGCTGAAAGAATCCAAAGGGACCATGACCTTATGCTATTGTTTCCCACTGAGGTAAACGTTTTTCCTGACAATAACCCATGTCTCCATGGCTCCACAATCACACCAGCCTCTGTATCACTGCATTAATTTTGAAGCTTCAGGGCCCAATCCTATTTCCCACGCAGCACAGGGCAGAAAGCCTAAACTAGCTGCTGCATTACTGTAGTCCAATGAATTCTTGTCCACAGGTAGGAGCTCAGAGATTCTAAATGACATACCCAGGATATTGTGCACCCACGTCTGTGCTATTTAGTTGTATCGGCATGGCTATGTCGCTTTCGTTTCTGAAACTTACACAATCAGTGCAAACTTGATGTTCTTCATACTGAATTTTAACATTAATAGCACATGTCAGTTTGAACTGTTTCAGAGATGCTGCCTACATTCTAATTTAAAAAAAATAAATAATTTTGGAAATAATAGCCTAACTATGCGTATAAATACCTAAAGGGTGGATGTCAGGAGGATGGGGCCAGGCTCTTTTCAGTGGTGCCTTGTGACAGGACAAGAGGTAACGGGCACAAACTTGAACATAGGAAGTTCCATCTAAACATGAGGAGGAACTTCTTTACCTTGAGGGTGGCAGAGCACTGGCACAGGCTGCCCAGGGAGGTGGTGGAGTCTCCGTCTGTGGAGACATTCAAAACCCGCCTGGATGGGTTCCTGTGTAACCTGCTCTAAGGTGGCCCTGCTCTGGCAGGGGGTTGGACTAGATGATCTCCAGAGGTCCCTTCCAACCCCTGTCATTCTGTCATTCTGTGATTTTAACACATATGAAGCATCTATACTTTAGATGTTCGCACAGTAGATATCAGTCCACATTCAGTGCAAAGTCTAGTCACATCTAGTTTCTTTTACAAATGTGCACACAAATTAACTTTTCCATTTGTGAACTGCTATTGTCAAGGTGACCTTAGTCAGTTATATGACACAGCAATGTGGCATTGCATCAGCTCACTGAATTTAGCCTTGTCTGAAATACGGTAGCTCCTTTCCACCATCCCAAGCCATTAAGCTTTCTTTTCCTCTTCTTTATTTCTGTGTCTCATCACAATAAATATGGGGGGAAATGGAATGAATGCACAATTGTAGGTAACGAGCTGGGACTGTTGTTCTTTTAATCTAAGCTTTGATGTTAAAAATCACTGTAGCAAATTCTACCAGTTTTCACAATTAACCTTCACAAACTATTGTGTTGCTTGGCTGTTCAGAGACAATTTCAGTATTAAATACAGGTGCAATAAACCCTAAAGGAACTAAATGACCTTGTTGTGGTTATAAACCAAAACTTACAGAGAGAGAGATTGCAGCTTTTTAAGAAACAAAGGAATGCTGAAATGTATTGTCTCGTGTACTTTTAAATAGTCTTGGAAGTTTATAAAGAATAGGTAGTCATACACCTGTTGGAAATTGGTTGGAAAAGGAATTCAATGTGAATGTAATAAAGGAGTTTGGTGGAGGACTTATCAGACACTCTAATCAGGAAAGGAACCCTCCCTCTGGCTTCCAAGTACAGCAGTGTTTGACTAATTATGTAAAGCTGATTCTCCTAAATATGCTGACTCAGAGTACCTCTGTTGAGGCATTCAAAAAATTCAAATATGAAACTTAATGTAATTAATTAAATTTGCCTACACACAAGTATTTTTATAGAAGTAGATAGATTTACTTCAACATCACTGGCAAATAGTAAGACAGCTTTTTTATTATTATTATTTTAAGGGAGAAGTATGTCCAATACAGCAGATAATGACCTTTCACTGAAAAACTAAGCATGGACTTTGGAGACACATAATTCTAAGTAATCTGTGGCAATAGGAGAGCCATTAAAAGTTTTAATAAATTATTTCAATAAACATCTAACAGGTTGAAAACAGGAGAATGAGATGTACTGTTTTTTTCTAGGGTATGTGGATGCCCAATCTTTTCACATACATCATTTTTAAAATAAAGTATTAATGGTTTATATAAACTGTTGTTGAATATGGTGAATAACTTACTAATACCCTACACAAGTTCTAATGAATATCCTACCTATATTTTAATATAGGCCAGCTATTCATTTCATGACCATGTATATTGCCTGAATTCTCTGAGCTGATAACTCTGCTCTAGAAATCAAGAATGCCAAGTCCATATTACATCTTTCAAAAGGTGCAGCAACCCATCACTGCAGTAGGCAGCTTGCCAAAATTTTAGCAAGAGCTAGAGTAAAATTCCAGTAAATGAAGATTAAAGGAAACCACTTTGAAATTGGCTGAGCTGAGCAAAGTAGGGAATTCATGTACCTCCTAATGCTGTAAATCAACTTACGCTGTACAGTCTCTGGCTATTTAATTAACAGCTTCATATTCTGCTAGCAAAAGAAGGGTCACAAGGACAAGATATAGAATGTGCAGTCATTTCTCCAAGTATCTTTAAGGCCAAAATATTGTTTATTCAATGAATATAACTCCTAACTTATAATCAGATATATTTTTTTAGACTCTTCCTTCTTTACTATTTATTTCATTTCCTTCAGGTCTTTATCTACACGTTCACGTACGCTTCTCATGTTCCTTCTTAGTCTTAGTCTGATGGTGGTTGATTCTGTCAGCAGTTCTTCAGTTTGATGTACAAAGCTCAAATAAGTACAAAGTGTAAGGAGGCCCGATGGCATACAAAAGCACAATTTTTAAGCTATAAAGGCCATAATTTCTGTAGTTAAATGAGAATTTGCAAATCCTTATGTGAAAACAAGGATATTTTTGCTTACTAGTAAATATGCATCAAATCTGCATGGAAGTATCAGAGACTATTCTCAACCCCAGAAACAAGCTGCGGTTAACCACTCTCCCCAGAAAACAATATTCCTAAAGAAATCTTTAGGATGTTCAAAATTTTGGTGGCCTGTGGTTTCACTAAGTCTGGTACATAAATCAAACCTTTGAAGGTATATGACTTGGAAGATTTTGAACGGTGAAAATACTAAAAAAAAAAGTTGACAAGAAAAATAAAAATGGGAATTATTCATAGGGAATAGTACAGTGTGACCATTTCTAGGTAGCAGTTTGAGGAAGTAGGGGATTTATAGCTGTAAGAATTGACTATGCACAAGATTTGTAGTAATTAATATATAAAAGGAAATAAAAAAAAAAAAAAGGAAGAACTGTCCCCTATCTGGAAATGAAATAGATCTCTCTCATAGTTTAAAATGAAAAAAATACTTTATCGCTGTTACTGTTTGAGTGAGATCCTTATCTGAATTGAGAAACTAGGTATTAATTTAAAACAAATAAATAATACTGGAGATGGCTGCATACTTGATAGCAACTGGGTTTCCAGGAAATCCATTCTTGTTATTGCTTTAGCATGCTGTGGTTGTTGACTGCCACATACAGATACACAGTATGATGTGGAAAACTGAATTTTCTTTAATTCTTTATCCTGAAGTTCTATCTAAAATGAAAGGACTGAGCAATTCCTTATTTGTTTCATGAGGGATTCTTTACATAGTTAAAATGGATGCAAAGTTTATGCAAATAGATATTAAAATATGGCTTGTTACTGATAACTTATCAGAAGCACACTATCAAGCACCTGTAATTTACGATAGTGGCCAAATCAGTGCATGTACCTAGACCAACTGAATTAATCAATTGCTCATATGAAATAAGATTTCTGTTTCAGGCATATGCATGTTTTCTTTTGTTATTATTTTTTACTTTCAGTATTCTAGAAAATAAGCTTCCTGGCAGAACTGTTAGCAAAATGTTAATTTCAAATACATTTTAAGGAATATTCACAGAACTTTAATCTTATCTCGCAAGTCTGAACATTCCATTTACTGAACCATATGGCCACCCAGTTAGCTGACAGTAAGGAGAAACAAATGATCCATGTACACCACTGTACATAATCAAGGCTGCTTCCTTTTAAATAGTAACTTACAGAAAATTTTTCAGGATCATTCTACAGCTTTAGAATTATTTGTAGAAGCCTTTCCTTACGAAATCATTTTTTCCCTCAGTATTTCCAGAATAGGTATGTAAAATAATCTATGGACAATTCTGGTAATGAGAAAATCAATAAAAGAGTGGCAGAAATAATTTTCTGTGTTTTGAAAAGGATAATTTCTATATGAGTTTCCTAGTCTTTAAACTAAAGGTAGAGATGTATTGGTTTTCTGATTTTTATTGTTATTACTATCAGCAATTAAGACAGTTTGCTTAAGTGTAAACTGAACACTGATAAGGCATCAGTGAAGCAATGCAGGAATTTCTGAACACTCTCAAAAGCTTGTGGGAAATGAGATCTGAGTGTACTAAAGTCTACTTCACACTGTCTGCTCCTGGATTTGGTATCTGTTCCCTCTGTTACTGTCACAGTCAGGGGCCACAGTAAAGTCCAGCATAGCTGGAAACAACTTCCTGAAAAGAAAGCTGGCACAGGAGGAATATCTAGATACCTGTCTGCTGGTTCCCTTTCTAAATCAGTGGTAAGTTACCTAACATGACTTGACTTCAACCCATAGTGAAAATAAGTCTGTAATCCTTGACCATCCATGACAGATATAAGAGAGAATATCATTGTCACATTAGCTTTAGCTATGTAAAGAAAGAAATATCAATTTCAGCAGGACAAAGGAAAAAATCAAGGCAAATAATTTTTTCATGCTCTGATTCATGGGACATGTTGAAGGAATATAGGTCCCTTCTTCTCTATAGAGTATGTATGTATGGTCATCTCTTCACACCCTTCAGAAGGTCATTCTCTCCAACAGTGTGTTAGAGTATGAGTAATAATAAAAACATATAATGCCAGAAAACTAAAAGACTTGGGTTCACTGACTTTTTTTCTTTTCTTTTATTACAAAATTTACTATGCTGCAAGAGTTAGAAGACAAAGAATAATGAATTATCTATAGAAACTGTACCATAAATCTGATTTGAGTGTTTGTCATTACGTTTTATCATATATTGGTGCCTAGATTATCTAAAATGTCCCTCAGATTTACACACACTACACACAGTTAGCAAATCTGCAATAAATGTAAACAAGTTATTCCCCTCCCACCATTTTTCTCCTGATATGGCTGCCATAAAACATCCATATGACAATTGCTAGGTATATTTCTATGTATTGCAAGGGAAAACACTGATTAATGAAAAACAGAATTTCTAAGAATCTATCAGAAATTACAGCAGATATTTTCTGATTTAGAAAAGATCTTAGCTAGCAGTTTCACAATTCAAGACATTTATATTGAAAGTATAAGAGCACGAACTTGTGTTTACCACAACCCATTAGTTCCCTGACACAGATCAGATCATTCATATGCTATGAAGGGTCAGTCTTTCTATACATAGTATACATAGAAAGACTGATCTATTTCTCTCTAGTGTTTCCAACCTATTTATTTGTCTGTATATGTGAGTATATGTAAAATAAATCCCAAGGAAACATAGATAAGAGAAATTCCAGTCTTTGGGAATATATTTCTATCATGAACTATTCCTGTGTTTTGAACTCCGGAGAAGAAAATGACCTCTTATTTTATTGAGTTTCATTATTTTCTGCTCTTCTAAGTTGAAGTGAACTGTTCTATCTGGGTGTTGTTGCTTGTGATCACTAGGCAAGTTCCCCTGGAACTTATTGATGTGGGTATCATTACAACATCTGTTTCCATTGCAATTTCAAACATTATATGGTATCTGACACATCATAATCAATATCACTTTCACTAAGCACTCTATTAAGCATGCACACAAGTCACCTTCATTTTGTTAATATTCCTAAAGTGACACCTTCAAATAGACAACATTCCAGATCCATGCACAGCACACAATAAGTGAGACTACAAATTTACTGTATGCCAGTTATTACATACTAATCCCATCCACACATTCTAGCAGGCTGAATATTTACCTGGGAAGTTACTCTGCATGCTGTAATACGCATGATGACTTACTTCACAGAAAGAGACTTCCTTTCAAATACAAGTCATGAGACATTTAAATGACAGTATTTGTTTTCTGGTTCAGAAATTCTGGGGGTACCCTGGACCTCTTGCAACACAATTTTTGAGTGCAAAAAAAAAGAGAAAAAAAATGACCACATAACAATATTTTGTGGTCTTTAAATGTTTGGTTAGTTGTGTACCCCTGACCTCACTAATCCTGATGAATTAAAATTCCAAACAAAGGATCATAAATTTCCCTGGCTGTCCTGGTGGAAAAAAACACAAGGGATGAAATGCATCAAGCATTTGTCAAAACTAGCAAGCAAATTCTGTGGGACATGTACAACTATTTGCATTATGTAAGGTCTTATGAGCAGTACATTGTCCTTATGTAAATGTCCAGTAGTGAAAATAAATTACCAATATAAGCATGACTGCCTTTGCATGTATCTTTTATACTTTTCTTTCAGATTGGCAGGTTGGTTTCTTTCCTCAAGTTCCTCTTTTAAATTTTCTCAGAAAATTGTTAATCCCAATATCTGGAAAGCAATAAATGATGTAAAGGAAAATAAAGGAATAAAAATGGCTAATGCCAAAGGACATTTTTTGTTTCAACATATTTTTATTGTCAGATCCCTCCACTTCTAGTTAGGATCCCTCCAGATTTATGTGTCTGTATGTACATTTCTTGGGCTTAAGTAGGCTTCTTTGCTGAACAGACTTCTTCATGTGAATATTTTCCAGCTGAAAAGTACTGTTTTTCTGGAATGTCCTACAAAAAAAACTTACAGATGGGATTCTGAGTGCTTGAAAAACTCCTAATTCACATGCAGGTGCTCTAGGCTAACAGCATACTTTGACTTCTAACTTGGACAGGTATTTCATAAGAATAAAATACAGTTTTTCTTAGCCTCAGAAGTTTGATAAAACGTGTAGGAGTTCTTGCTATACTTTTCTTCCATTACTTATAACAACAACTGTGACAACACAGGATAAAAGACACAGCAAGATATTAAAAATCATGCGTATAGAATCATAGAATCATAGGGTTGGAAGGGACCTCAGAAGATCATCTAGTCCAACTCCCCTGCCAGAGCAGGGCCACCTTAGAGCAGGTGGCACAGGAACACGTCCAGGCGGGTTTGGAATGTCTCCAGAGATGGAGACTCCACCACCTCCCTGGGCAGCCTGTTCCAGTGCTCTGCCACCCTCAAGGTAAAGAAGTTCCTTCTCATGTTTAGGTGGAACTTCCTGTGCTCAATTTTGTGCCCGTTACCTCTTGTCCTGTCACTGGGCACCACTGAAAAGAGCCTGGCCCCATCCTCCTGACATCCATCCTCTAAGTATTTATAGGCATTAATAAGGTCCCCCCTCAGCCATCCTTTTTTCAGACTAAAAAGACCCAATTCCCTCAGCCTTTCTTCATGAGAGGTGTTCCAGTCCTCTAATCACCTTGGTAGCCCTATGCTGATTAATTATACACCCTTATGCTGTATAAATTCAATTCTTGCTGCAGGACAAGTGATCCTTGTGAAATGGTAAATAGAAATAGGTTTTCAGAAAAATACTTGCTTTTATAGCTTTGTATAAGAGCAGCAAGAGCTGGGTGACTGACTGATGAACCTTCTGAATGAGTTGCCAACACTCTGTCCATCCTATTTACAGGCCTCCTTTCCATCTTCCTTTGAATTGTCATCATCTTCTCACCCACAATCCAAAAGTATGTCCTACTTGAAACAATCAGAGTAATTTATACTAACATTGGAGAAAATACACAGAGAGTGTTAGGACAAATTGGAGCAGGGATGGTGGTGGGAGTGGTGTCACCTCATTTAGAACTTGCTGAGGAATTAGTCAGTTACAGTCCTTCTCAACCTGCAGGCACAGACGACTGGTCAAAGGTTATATTACCTCTAATGAAATCTTATTCAAACTCTTCAGAAGAATTTGTGTGGTTATACCTGTGTCAGCCAACTAGACTTCCCTGACCTTCAATCTAAGTGCCACGGTATTATGTATATACAGCTAAATCCTCTTCTTCCCCAAAACTGAGTGGTTGCATCAAAAATCCTCATGGTGAGTTCACCTGTGATGTGCTCTCCTCCAAGATGTGGCTTCTTGTGGTCTGGCACTGGCTGATACAAGTGGAGTCTGGAGTGTGGTAACAGTTTAGCAGATCATGGTCTGTGCCCCCATCCTGCTCTCTTCGACAGTATGGATACAGCCTCTTTGTCAGCTGGTTTTTGCAAACACCTCCCTGAAAAATACATTTCTCTTCTTTGTTTAGTATGTTCATGAGCAATCCTCTGATTCCCATCCTTCGCTAAATAAGACTTGTAATGTAGTCAATATTTGAAAATGGCAATCTCCCATCAGGCCGGTCAGGCCATTATCTCTTAATGAACTCCTACCTGTTTACTTAGAGGCACCACTGGGTTACCTGCCTTTCACTTCCTCAGAAGCTCTGTTATTGAATCAAACTAACAAATACATCAAGGATCCACCTCAATGGCCCAATGTGCTCATGCCATACCTGTGGCCGTAATTCATAGGTGAGTTACCTGTCCTTCACAACTCTTGTCATTGTTTCTAACATTCAAAGTAAGGCACTTTCATTATAATTAACACACCATTTATATGAAAAGTCTTCCCTTTGCAGCACTTGAGAATGCCCAAAGAATAACAAATGTTAGGTATTTTGTATTTAAGTGTCAGTTATGAGGTCTGATTATTCCCATAAAATCTAGTAATAAAAGACAGCCTATGACAGGTACACCAAACCAAAGCCAGTGTCCAGTGTGACTTGTCCCACAGGAAGAATGCATGCAGGGCTGACCTGATTTTTTTCCTTGTCTTTCATGGCTTTCCCTTTTCGCAGGGAGGAGGGGAAGCTTTTGTTTAAGCATTCTTTATTTAATGAGGTATATATTTTCAATAAAGACATTTGTCAAAATAGTTGCCTAAGCAGAAGATTTCAGATCATTAAGTATTTAGAAAAGCTATATTATATCATAGTTGTGCATATGCTTCGAATTAAGATGTAGTTCTCACTAGTGTGCATTTGTTACCAGATCAGCGTAGATCATTTTTTCTCATTGGAAGGGACCCCAGAATAACAATGGTCAGGATATGAATATTTCCTGACATTGCTATTTATCTAGAACGTCTTCATCTTATGTGAAAAAAAAGTCAACGCAAACTTCAAATCAGATGTTAATACTGCTGTACTAAAACTGGCCAAACTGCAGTAACAGTAACCACAGTTACTATATAATTTTTACTCTCACAGAAAATGAAAGTTTAGAAGAGAATAGGTTTGCTAGTTTTTAATAAAGTTCAATCATAAACATGTTAAAAATGATGAACCTGCAGCTTAGGCAATTCAGTTTGACTACAATTTCCAAAACTTCTTGATTAAAGAAACACCATAATTTGCATATATTTTGGGAACAGAATAGTTTGCAAAGCATGGCAGTGGTAGCAATGCTGGTATATTTTAGAAAATAAAACCATGATGCTCAGATGTTAGTTCAGCAGCAAGTATCTAAAATGCAAACTTTTTCATCTGATGCAATTTCACTTTTTATTTCAGGGTTCCAGAGAATGGAGCTAATCAGTTATAGAAGTTAGTATAAGGTTACAGTTCTCTAAATGAAAAATGATATTCTGACAAATTATTTACAAAGCTTCATCTTAGATTCCTAATATCTAGTACCAACAAATTCACAGTCACTGTTGATTTGCAAAAGATGAGAGAGATTGATGTTAGATTTGCACACAAATTTGGTGGAACAAGTATTTTCCATCACAGGATGTCTGAGGCTGGAAGGGACCTCTGGAGGTCATCTGCTCCAAACTCCCTGCTCAAGTGGGACAACCTACAGCCATTTCCCCAGGACTGTGTCCAGATGGCTTTTAAATGTCTCCAAGGATGGAGACTATGCAACTTTACCAGGCAAAATGTGCCAGTGTTTGGTAACCCCCACCGTGAAAAAGTGTTTCCCGTTGTTCAGAGGGTTCCCCCTGTATTTCATTTTGTGCCCATTTCCTCTGATTTTCCATAAGATAAATTACTTTTGAAGGAATATGACATATATCACGCAGATCATGCCAAAGAAGCAGAAGGATCTTAAGCATATTAGATGACATACGTTTTGCAGAAAGATTACCACAGAAAAATGCCACTGACCTCTGCTATCAACATATTAACCTCCCCTTGTTTAAAATACTGTTTCCCTTAGTCATATACATTAATATTATTCTGTCCATGGGTTATTAAAAAATTACTAATTTTGTGAAAATACATGTTAAATAATCCAATAATAACCTTTTCTCTGACCCTTAAATATAATTATCAACAAACACAGAAATTCTTTTCTGCAAAACGACATTGAGGAGGAGTACTTGCTTCAAAACATACATCACTGTGATAGCGCTTCTGACAACTACCAGGCTTTGAAAACAATGGGCTTCAAGGGCCGTTGCACACCATGCCTTCTAATTACAGAACAGATAACATTTCAGGCCTTCATTTCCAAAAGAGGTCAGTATACCCAGCTCTTCTGCTTTCTGCTTCTTCCTCAGGGGTCTGTTTTCTAGCAGAGGTCAGCCTCATTTAGAAAGTAGGTAAAGAAATGGTTTTATCTCATAAGCATACCCATCCACCTTTTCCATCCTTAGTTTTCCATAATAGAAAGCGAAAAGATGGGAAAGTACTAGCCTTTTTTTTAAAAAAAAAAAAAAAAAAAGTATTTCAACCTCTACAAGATTTGACTCTAGCAAAAACATGTTAAGCATTGACTTGATAGACACACAAACTAGTGCAGAAGTGGTGGTATAAACTGATGCAAACAGACTCTGTCTTTCTATATTCCCACCACTGATTTTGGGAAATGCCAAAACTTTCAGAAATATGATATCATAGTTGTAAACAACTTGGCTAACATTACTGCTCATTGCTTAATTCTCTGCAATAATATTCATATAAGTGCATTATCTTATTCTGAGGCTCGATCAGCAGGTGGAATTGAATTCAAAGGATTGCTTATTTGCAAAGTGTAATGTGCCTGAGGATATGGATTTTAAACCTCATCATTGTACGTGACCACAATGGAGCTGGACACGGGACTTCTCCATGATGAGGTTTGGTATATTTTACCCAAATGATCTTACAGAGTGATTTAGTCTGAACACAGCAGCTCCACTTGTGGAAAAGAGTATCATGGCTTTTGCTAGAGACCACAGTTGTGAGGCATATTCAGGTACTCTTCCTTGTGAGTCTCTGTGAAATCACTCAGACAAAATAAGTGATTTCTTATGCTTGCTGCACTCTGTGCAGACAAAATAAGGCACAGGCACCTAATTAGCTACTGTCGCATTGCTGTTTTGTTCTGCTGCCTCCCAGCATTGGTGGCTTGCACTCCATGCTGGGTTACAAACAGTTGGGTACTGGTGATACTATTTCAAAATGTTGCCCATCTGCCTGCCATAACAAGATCATCTTTCTGTAAATCACTCCGGTGTATACTTAGAAAAATTAGTAATGACTTTCATCTATCAATGCAACTTTAATTTCGAGTGCTCAGCGAGCTCCCAATTGTACTTAATCATTTTTTTATTATTATTTTCCTTGTAATGTGACACAAGTTTAAGATGACAGAAATTGCATATAATTGGCAAACTAGCAAGTTTATATACATATTAACATGCAATATACCTATATACCCTTGTAGAACAGGTATGGGGCTCTGCAGAAGGAACTGGTTGTGAGCAAGGATGAGGGTTCACGAAGGCCAGAAGAGCCACCAAGGCCAACTCACCTCAGGCCAGTCACGAAAACTGCCCCTGCAAAGAAAAATCAAAGGGTCATAGTTGTAGGTTACTCCCTGCTAAGGGAAGCGGAGAGTCCAATATGCAGGCCAAACCCACTTCATAGAGAGGTCTGCTGTCTCCCTGATGCCTGGGTAAAGGACATCGTAAGTGAACTTCCCACCCTTGTGAGTCCTTCAGATTGTTATGCACCTGTGGCCTTTCAAGTGGGAAGTGATGATGTAGCAATGAGAGGCTCACAATCAATTAAAAGAGATTTCAGGGCCTTAGGGCAAATGGTAAAAGGACCAGGAGCTCAAGTTGTGTTCTCCTCCATCCCTCTGACATCAGCGATGGATGAAGGAATATATAGGAGGAGTCAACAGGTCAATTCATGGCTCCGGGACTGGTGTCGTCAACAGAGCTTTGGATCACGGCTTGGTATATGAGGCTCCAGAGCTGATAACAGCTAATGGGATGCACTTATCCCAGAGGGGGAAAGAATTCTGGGGCAGGAGTTGGCAGCGCTCATTGATAGGGCTTTAAACTAGATTTGAAGGGGGAAGGCGTCAATAATTTCATACTTGCCTATGGCACATCAGAGGCAGAGGGATGGAGTTCTAGTAAGGGTTCTCAACTTGTTGCCATGAGGCAAGCCGGGGATGATGCACTGGGACACCCCAAGGGAATCAAGGGGAATTGCACAAGAAGATGACACAGCCAGCCCAGCTGAAGTGCCTCTACATGAATGCATGCAGCTTGGGCAAGAAACATGATGAATTAAGGGCCACTGTGCTGCTGGAAAGCCATGGCATAGTGACTGTTACTGAAACTTGGTGGGATGATTCCCATGACTGGAATGTAGGGATAGACAGATACAAGCTCTTTAGGAAGGACAGGCAAGGTAGGAGGGGAGGTGGTGTTGCCCTCTACACCAGTGACCAGCTAGAACCAATGGAGCTCCATATGGGGAAGGATGATGAGCTGGTTGAAAGTGTATGGTTTAAGATTAAAGGGAAGACAGGGGAAGGTGATGTTACAGTAGAGGTCTGCTACAGGCCACCTGACCGGCAGAGCCAAGCAGATGAAGTCCTCCATAGGCAGACAGAAGCGGCTTCACATTCACAGGCCTTGGTCCTCATAGGGGATTTCAGCCACCCTGACATCTGCTGGAGGGACAACACAGCAAGGCACCAGCAATCCAGGATGTTCCATTCCATGACAACATCCTCCTCCAAATGGTAGAAGAACCAACAAGAAAAGGCGCTATGCTGGACCTTGTTCTCACCAACAGGGAACAGACGGTGATTAATGTGAGGCTCAGGGATAACTTTGGCTGCAGTGACCACGAAGCGATAGAACTTAAGATCCTCAGGGCAACTAGGAGGATGTATTCCGAGCTTACGACCCTGCACTTTAGGCATGCAGACTTTGATCGCTTCAGGGATCTGCTGACCAAAGTGCCATGGGACAAAACCCTGGAGGGAAGGGGGGCCAGGACAGCTGGTCAGTATTCAAGGATCACCTTCTCCGTGTCCAGGAGCAAAGTATACTGACAAAGAGGAAGGCAGGAAAGAATGC
>VXBO01012122.1:160479-212828 GCA_013400135.1 Rhinoptilus africanus | reverse complement strand
GACTCTCCTCCTCTACTCTACTCTCTTGAGACCCCACCTGGAGTGCTGCGTCCAGTTCTGGAGCCCCTACTACAAGAAAGATATGGACATGCTGGAACGTGTCCAGAGAAGGGCCACAAGGATGATCAAAGGCCTGGAGCACCTCTCCTGTGAAGACAGACTTGAGGGAGTTGGATTTTTTCAGTCTGTAGAAAAGAAGGCTCCGAGGAGACCATATTGTGGCCTACCAGTATCTTAAGGGGGGCTACAAGAAAGCTGGTGAGGGACTTTTTAGGATATCGGGTAGTGGTAGGACTAGGGGGAATGGATTGAAACTAGAGATGAGTCAATTCAGAGTGGAAATTAGGAAGAAGTTCTTCACCATGAGGGTGGTGAAACACTGGCCCAGATTGCCCAGAGAGGTGGTGGAAGCCCCATCTCTGGAAGTTTTTAAGGCCAGGCTGGGTGGGGCTCTGAGCAACCTGATCTAGTGGGAGATGTCCCTGCCCATGGCAGGGAGGCTGGAACTAGATGATCTTTAAGGTCCCTTCCAACCCTGACAATACTATGATTCTATGATTCTTTGATTCTAAGTTTACAGTTGGGCATATTTTCATTTTTGCAAATTGCATACAGCAGAGAATTCAATGACCTCCCAAAATCCCAAACATCAAGTCCAAGCCTACAAAAATCATCTCACAACTGTTGCTTCCTTCCTATATGAGGCTGTTTCTCATTTCTTCTTTCACAATGCCATGGATCTTGCCTGATATCACATGTCTTAGTTGCAAAGGTGCTATTTCTCTTCCCTGAGAACAGTCACAATTAGAGTTGTTTATGGGACTGACCTGCTGCTTTTTACAGTCTGTTTTTCGTGGGTTTAGCTTTTTTATTGAATAAGCATTCTCTCTTTCCCTACCAACATTATTTGATAGTATATCACAGCCAGTAACTCTGTTAGTGTCAAAACCATTGCATATAATATGAAATAAGCATAGTGTACACTATAATGTATATTACATATTTCTGTATACCTCGTAAAATAGTAAAAACCATACTACAGTTTTGGGGATGTACTCACTGCTATCAAAACCAAGAGTACTTTTAATTGTGTTTAAACTAGTTTTAATCAAATAAAACCAAAAATATGCCTCTGAAATCACCATATTTGAAAAATTGTATTGACCATTAGGAAAAGATTAAAAAAGCATCATTTAACAGAGGAATGGATATCGCTTCAGGGTTAAAAAAAAAAAAAAAACAACAAACTTTTACTTAAATGTTTATTCTGGATTAAGTTTTAAAGAAGCAGGTGAAAATTGCAGTAGTATTTCTGGATTGCAATCCATGAGTATAAACAGTTGTAAACCTGGTAGCAAGTACGGAGCTCAGGGCATGGTATAAAGCTTACCTGTCTGTATAAGAATACTGGCAGAATATAAATAAAAAGTATAAGCTGCAATCATACTTCACACCATTTATCTTTTTACTTCCCAGAACAAAGAGATTGAATTTATTGGTAGAGATGTGGTCCAGACCCATTAAGAAGATATGTGTTCACTTCAGAAATTCAGGATTTCTGAGTTCATTTTTGTGAGCACATTCTGAGTCTTTCTTGAAAAGTAACTGACTCCTTTTAGTAATGGTTGGCAGAAGGAAGCTGTTAATACTTAGCAGTTCTCACTTCATCAGTTCCCAAATTAAGTTCTGTCTTTTTTGCAGTTTCATGCAAAAAAGTACTGTGCTATTTGGAATGCGCTAATTAGCACAGGCATGGAGGTTTTGTAATACAAAACTGGTAAATGTAAATATGTGTAATGAGTATATATATGTTTATATGTGTTATAAATGTGTGTGATTATTAGAATGTAATATTTGGTATAGATATACAATGTATAAAAGTTATATGCATAAAAATACATAAATCCCTGTATTATATAGATTATATCCACAATATATAGTATATAGGAAACATAATATATATTGTACATAAAATAAAATAGTATGAAATAACCTATAATATGTTGTTGTTCTATAGAATGATATAAGATTATATATAATGTAGTATGCATTATATATTTTATATTATGTATTATGTGTCATATATATAATATATTTTATACTGTCTATTCTGTTATGTGCTATTATAGTATATGAATTATTATATTGTGTATACATTTATATGTATATTTTTTAAAATATCTTTTATTAGGCTAGAATTAAAAACATAATGCTAGGAATTACTGGCTAAGAATTTTAGAACTGACTGAGAAATTTTAGTCAGCTCCCCTGGTTACTTCAACTTAAAGCTGATGGGAAGCATGGTGACTGAGGGACACCACCCTGTAGAGGATGACTAAGTCCCATTTCTTTCACTTCCAAACTGAGGAGCTAGTCTGAAATTGCTGAAGCTTTGTTTACCAGCCAAGTTTTGTGAGTATCGCACTCACTGTTATTTCAAAGAGCAGTTAAGTAACAGAGGGGGTAAATAGACAAAAGCATCAGGACTGAATACAGAGGAGTACCTCAAACTGCTCTGCACTGAAAGTTCTTTGCACTTTATGTTTGTAATACATAAATGTAAACTGCTGGAACTGACACATAGAAACTGTAAAAAGGTATAAATTGAGGAAGGGTAGAAGCAGTCCATCAGAAGCTATGTGAGCACAAAAAGCTGTTTTCAAACTGCTTATAACATGTCCTTTCTTCGCCATTGCAACAGCAATAGTGCTACATCGGAGGTCACGAGGAAGAGCTCAAACTTTTTACTATCCATCTTTCTGTGGCTTCCTCCCCCTGATTCCCCCCTAGCCACACTGAGAGGGGAGCAGTAGTGCCTAGTCTGGAGACACTACTTGCCAGATCCTACTCTGACACTGCAGGGTTTCTTCCTGCCTTGCACAATCTGTCCTCTACAGAAAGGCATCGGATGAAACAGCCTCCCAGTTTACCCAGCACATGAGGATAAGAGTCCCAGAAGGATCTTTAAACCTTCTTTGAAAATGCATTTGACCTTTCAGGTCTTTACTGCCGTGCTGGATTAGAGAGAAGCCTTGGGGCTGGTCTGCAACCTACATGTACTTGGGTACATTAGAAAAAAGGGAAAATCATGTATCTCATCACTATTGCGTGGAAGTGCATTAAATATTTGATGAGTCTAAAATAAACGCAACAACCTAAAATCAGAAACACTTAGACCTTAGTTATAAATATTTGGAGGAACAATTACAGAAGTAAAGCACGTAAGGATCCAAACACAAAATGCACAGAACACTACTTACCTTAAGGTAAGTAATGGCCTCTGTCTGCTGTTACAGCACAGCACAGATTTTATGCTATATTGACCAACCATATGCCGTGGCTCAGATGCCTTAGGAAATCTAAAATAGTGCTAGATGCCCACATTTAGGTTATGGAGTGCTTCCCAAAGTGTCATGAGACTCTTATTCTAGTTTTTAAGTCTGGATTTGCCATCAAATACTTCAGAAGAACTGAGGTCCTTACTCCACAGGGCTCCATTTCTCCCGAGGCTGTATTACTGATGTATCTGTTTACTCCTACATGTACTTAGCGCTTTTATGATTTCTACTGAAGCTTTAAAGCATGTCTGAAGAACTCCCTTATTTCTCTACTCAGCCAAGAACCTCTTAGCATTCTCATGTAGTTTTGAGCTGTTCTCTGAAAAAAATGCCTGTGGCAGTAACATTCTGAGCAAAAAACACTGGAAATGTCTGACACCTCTCCTTCTGTTTACTTCTAGCCTGAGGAAATCAGCTGACTTGTGAACAATAAGTAGTTTGAATACAACAAACACTGAAAGAGAGTGATGTCACTGCGAGGAGAGGTTTCATCTCCACATCTTTTCCTCTTACCTCTGCTTTAGGAAAAAAAAAAAGTAAATGGCTATGGTATACGGGTAGAGCAGACAATAGCAATCAGAATTAGGTATGAAATTAATGGAAAATCCATCCTATGTATAAAGCAAATGTATGTAAAACAAGGAATGAACATGAACACGTATATACATTTTTTTATCTGTGGTCCTCATATCAAGGAAATCTTTATGTGGAGTACTACAGCAAGTGAATACATAGAAGGACACTGGGTACTTTTCTATGCAGAAGATGCACTGTATCGGGTATACACTGACAGATTGTATGTGACATTGCTTTAAATGAGAAATGCATTTGACTACATTATAAAGGATTTGAGACTGTTTGCCAGTTTCCATTTGTGTAATTCTACGAATTGTGCAGCTTCAGACAGCATACGGAAAGGTGACAGGTAATTTTATAAAGCTAGATCTTACCATTTCTAAGTCATCAATAATCTCAGTCATCACTGAGTGACAGTGAGAGAGCGGACCTCTGAAGCTGGACTGTCTGATCCACTTTGCAACATGAAGCATTAGAGTGGCTGGGCTGGAGTTGAGCACTAAGCCTCAGAGAACTAGGGGTCAAAGGCTACGACGCTACCAGAGTGACAAAAGGACCCACAGTGTACCAGGCTGCTGAGGCAACGCAATTTAGCCAATAAAAGTGTCTTTCTTATCTAAACGAGTGTAATTATCTGTCTGTTAATTATTGTGCTGGGGTCTAGACTAATGGAATCATATAACGTAGCTTTTGTCACCTATAGCTCTGACTTGTTCAAATTTCATGTAAATCCTCACCTTCACACATAAATGGATGCTGTCAGGTTGTGATTTTATTTTTGTAACAAGGCATGCATTTACCAGGGATAAGGTCACTGATAAGTGTTTCTAAAATTTTTATGTTTACTTCTAATTAAACCACTTCTGGTTTAAGATATAAAAATATTCCTGCCATGTTCAGGAGCCTAATTATTGCAGCGTTGTGCCACTGTGGGTGGAGAGCCTTGTGCCATACTTCTGGAGATAACCCATGAGTGACACCAATCCATCTGTTTTATTTGTCCTTTATGAGAGAAATAGAAGATAAAAAAATAACCATTAATAGTGAGAGATAATTAGCTTCAAAGATCCCTTCACTTATAGCAATTGGAGCTGTGGCATCACAGAAAAAGATACATATTCTAATAGAAGTTTTTTTACCTTGTCATTGCCCTTTTAAATAATGTTATGGTGGTAGCATAGTAATGCTCAAGCTCACTACTTCGTCAGCCAGACAATATAGAATCACTGCTTAAACTACTGTAAGTTCCTTTTTGTACAAGAAACAGTCCTGCAAATGACAGATGCAGAGCACGTGGGGCAGATATGAGACTATATGCGGTATGAAATTTCATGATTGCCTTGCGTTCTTGCTCTTATCTACTCTACCTTTGTCGCCTTTGTTGGTTCCTGCTATGGTGAGCAGAAAACAAGCTTCAGACCCTAGGCAGGTCACAAGCAATGAACTCCTCCCTTTCATGGAAGGAGAGGCTGCAACATGGAAGGGAGGCTCATTAAAAACAAAAATACAACATCACTCAGCTGACCTGAGGCAGAGCAGGACTAAAACCTCACTGTTCAGGCACAGTGATACTGAGTTTATCAGGCCCAACTGGTAAGCATTTTTTGGACATCTACATGTAGTTTGTTTAAAATGTTTACTCAGTCTTACACTTAAAAACTACCTGAAAGCCTTCACCAGAACAAGCCTTTAGGCATGTCCTCTTTTTGCCAGGCAAGGGCATACCGTAAGACAGTAAAAGCAGTTCCTGTAGTCTCCTGTAGTTTGGCAGCCTTCCTGGAAGTCTTCGGTGTAGAAATAGTCACAAATGCATGAGTAATTTATTTAATTATATTTCAAAGAGTTTGGGAAAGAAACATGAAAGAAACATGGACCTGTTGGAGTGAGGAAGATGATCAAAGGGCTGGAGCACTTCTCTTATGAAGACAGGCTGAGAGAGCTGGGGTTGTCCAGCCTGGAGAAGAGAAGGCTCCAGGAAGACCTTATAACAGCCTTCCAGTACCTGAAGGGGGCCTACAAGAAAGCTGGGGAGGGGCTGTTTCCAAGGGCATGTAGCGATAGGAGGAGGGTCAATGGTTTCAAACTAGAGCAGGGTAGGTTTAGATTAGACATTAGGATGAAGTTCTTCACCATGAGGGTGGTGAGACACTGGCACAGGTTGCCCAGAGAGGTGATGGAGGCCCCATCCCTGGAGACATTCAAGGCCAGGCTGGATGAGGCTCTGAGCAACCTGATCTAGTTGAAGATGTCCCTGTTTACTGCATGACTAGATGACCTTTAAAGGTCCCATCCAACCCAACACATTCTATGATTATATGATTCTATGAATGTATCCTCTGGCCTAAAAGTTCTATGGGAAGAGGTGTCCTTCATTTTAGCTGTTCCAAAGATCTGTTATCTACCCTGGTATCTTCTGGTATCTGGTATCTTCTTTTCTTTAAAGAAATAATTTGCCTTGTCTAAATGTTGTTTAAGGAAAATAATTTCCCAGGAGTGCCTGAAAGATCTGACACAGCATAGATCAAGACCTCAGTAGCAGTGATTGCTCTATCACGATCACAAGGATGAGTCATTTTGAGGTTTGAGGCAACTTTTATTTACAGTAGTTTCTTATTCATGTGATTGAGTTGTGTGACTAGCTGCTCAAAGGACAAATTAATTGAACTGTTTCAAAATAAAACAATGAATGATTATTTTTTAAAATTCCAGTCATTCACTAAAGTAACATTCAGCAATAAGAAGCTTTTGAATTCGGTCTTCTTAGGTCGCAACAGCCAAAGAGGATCATTATGATATTTGTTCCTGTTGAAATACCTGATTAGGGACTTCTAGAAATTGAAATATCATCTGAGTTCAAAAAACATAAACATCACAGTTATTTTATCTACCACTTAACTTCACAAAACCAGAAAAAGGAATCTTTGCAGTATATCTAAAAAAGGCCACAGGTATTTTCTTATGTCTGTCAAATATCATGGGAATTGTCTACCAAGCATCTATTTTAGAAGAAAACAATATTTATGGGATAAAATAATATGGGTTCAACTATCAAATCTGCCTTCCATTTCCTATTCATTTGATCAAACTTCTGAATTATAAAATTGTCAAATAGTTTAGGTAGGAAGGGACCTCTGCAAATCCGTAATCAAACCCCCCTGTTCAAAGCAGAGATAACTTCAGCTAGAAGAAGTCACTCAGAGCCATGTCCAGCTGAGGTTTGAAAGTCTCCTGGATGGAGATTTAACCTCCTCCTGCTTACCATTAGGTAAATATTTTTTTCCTTGTATCTAACTGTAATTTTCCGTGTAGAAACCTGTGTTCGCCACCTCTTCTTGTTTCAACGTACACCTCAGAGAGGTGTCCAGATCCATCTTCCCTAAAACTTCTCTAAGTAATGTGCAATTGTAATTCAACATCCTCCAAGCCCTCTCTTATCCTGGCTAGCCCACCCCAGCTGCCCCACAGGTCACAGGTTCCTGGCCCTTCACCACCTTCGTGACCCTCCACTGGCCTCCCACCAGTTTTGTCAATGTCACTTTTGTTAAAGAGAGGGGACAAAATTGGGCTCTGGATATTAGGCTATATTCCAGCCCTCACAAGGGCAGAGGAGGGGACCTGAGCTGTCTGCATCCTTGGAGGTTTACAAGCTTAGACTGGATAAGGCCCTGAGCAACCTGGTCTGACCTCACAGCCAGCATTCTGCTCCCATCTTGCCTTATCTTATGTCCCTATAAGTGGTCATGTCCCTTGACCTGTTGACTCCACTCCTGCTGGTGCAGCCCAGTAGGCAATTAGCCTTGGCCACCTCAAGGGCACAAGCCCAACTCATGCCTCTGCTGCTGTTGGGAAACTGAGATAACAAGGGGTATAATATGCCTCTGTCTCTTTTGGGGTACATTCATTATGTTTAAGTAGCAGCAGAGACCCACTGAAGTCTACAAACAGACATAAAGTTAGCTAAGGGTTGAAAATGTAAAACTGACCAGGCAGTGTAGGCTAAATATGACATATGCAACAACAAGGTTATTTATTTCTCATTAAAAAAGCAGTTTCAATTTTATTTTCCTGTCAACATCTATTAAACTGAAGATGATTCTGCAGTGTATGAGTGACAGTTTATTTGTCTGTAATAACACTGCTCTCACTCCCCTTCCACCCTTTTTTTTCCCTAAATGAAAAGCAAATCACAATTTTTTGGCAAGTTTCTGACCTTTATATGACCCTATATTTACTTGCCAAACACACGCTAAGGTAGAGTGAAATTGCTTTTATTTCTGATGTAGAACTACACGCTCTGCAGCCAAGTACTTTGTTAAGAAATAATACCTGATTCGTTTTTCATTTTTGTAAAAAGAACAAAGAATCTGTTTATTTTCCAGAAATTAAAAATGGACCAGGCTTTATTTATAACATCTGCCAAAACTCTGGACAGGCGAGCACTTCTAGTAGCTTTGGAGCAAGCATGGTGTTGGCTGTATTTTCTCAACTCCTCTGTGTATGCATATAGGAATTTCTAAATATGTTGATGGCTTTCTGCATATCAGTAATAATGGGCAAGAGAACAACTCAGAGCAATTAATAATGTCACACAGTCATGCCCAATTTACAAGGCCACTAAATGATTCAATGAGTGATTAATCATCTGAATGGTTCATTTTCCTTGGGGATCTCATGAACAATTAATATTGATTAATGAACCTATTATTTTTCCTAAAAATTTTGTAAAAATATAAGTTGAAATGAACAAAGCTGTTGTCTGTCTGTCACCACATTTTCCCTGTGAAATAAAAAATGCAATATAAGAATGGGAAAATAGATAAAGATCAGTGTAAGAGTCATCGAATCACAAAGGGAAACTTTAGCACCTGTTTTTATCTAAAATCTATGACTATGAAAAAAAAGTATCTTTATATTTTAAATTTCTTAGAAGTCAGACATATAGGACCTTGCTGACAGCAGTGGGCCCACAATGCACTCCCTTGCTCTAGGCTTTGAAGGATTCCTGGTCTTACAGCAAAGTGTAAGATGTTCCCAAAACAGAAAGACTGTTGCTGAAACTGCACTGAAATCTATGGAAGAGATAGCCACTGCAATATCTTCTATTTCGATCAAAGCTTCCTGTAGGACACTGGAGCAATAATATTAAACTCAATACTCTGCTTCAACACACTTGGTGTTCTTACTATTTTTTGTTTACAGAACCATGATGCTTACAAGGCCAAATCACTAGTATCTTATACAGAGTAGGGAGTAGATCCTGAAGAGAGCTGTTATTTCTATCAAATCCCTTTAGGATTTAATTATATCCCTTTTCAATTAACTTACTCTCCCACAATAAGAGACCCAGCGCGCAATGTGAAATAACTTTCTGTCTAGAGATGGCACAAGAAAGCAGATAATATCCTGGGGTAGATATCAAGTGTCTGACCTTTGGACTCCTAAGACATTACTGTTTCTTGGGGGTAGATTTTGACTGGAACTCTTGGTGAAAAGACAGAGATCAAATAATTTTTCCACAACTACTTTCTACTGTATCACTTGCACCAATGCAAATAATAAATATGCTATTTATATAGGGAATACATTTCCTATTCTTTTAAGAGGTTACCATGTTCCTGTGGCATAACATAAATTCTAAGCAGGAAAACTGTTACATAAGTCTTACAAAATACTCACTATTATTACCGCAAAGTATCTACCAGAACTATGCAAAGGTGGTAATTACGTTGACACTTCTTGCCCTCTGGACAGCAAAAAACAAAAGCTTTTTTAATCACAGGTGCTTTATAAACACCTCACAGAATGGTAGTTTTGTCCTGCTAGTACATCGGCAAAATACAGGTTAAAGGTAAAAACTTGGTGACAGAAGTAATTTAGGAAAAGCAGCTCGTTGGCTGGGGAAGATTTTAGTGTTCTTCAACCCCAATGCTGCTGCTTTTTGCAGATACGAGGCTTGATCTCAACTATCCAAGGCTCAATTCTGAACTCATTAGTGAGCTTAACAAAACTCCTCTTGCTTTTACTGGTGCTTGCCTTTAAAGACACTGGGGCCTGACGAAGCACAACAGCAGTAAGTAAATAAAGAGAACTGGGAAAGGTAAATAGGAAGAGGAGAGATGAAAAGGTGCTTTATGCTGTTGTGTGCAATTAAAGTTGAAATACAAGGGCTTCAGCAGCAGGAGCAAAGCATAACACACCAGAGTTTTCTTTTTTCTTTTAACTCTGCAGCCTAGTCCTTCTCTTTGTCTTCCCCCCAGCTCAACAGCTGCCTTCATCAGTGTTCAGAGATAGCCATGCCTCTTTCAGGTTTCAGTTCTTGAGATAAGGTCAACAAGAGGCAGGAGTAAACATAAAACAACTTCTTATTTAGTTTTTCTGATCAAATATAAAGCTAAGAATCTCCTGGTACCCACAAATTTCTGGATACTGCAAAGGCTGGGCAGAGGGGCAGGGGTTCCTAGAAGAAGAGTTAGTCAGAGGAGCTGATAGCTACACTAAAGAGATCAAATGAAAATATGTTATATTTTATGATAAATATTTTTAAAAATTGATAATTTAATATATTATTTCAAAAATATTTGTCATGGGGTTTTTTGTACACAAACAAAATAGTCCCAAAAATAAATGCTATGGCAATGAAATATGATAGTAGTTTTTTTGTTAAAGAAGAACAAAACCTTGTTTACAATAGCAGCAGAAGTGACTTTTTGCTTGTTTGCTACTAATACACTGGTCACAGCACTGTGGGACAGGTAGTATACCTGTAGTATCGTGTCAATCTGACTTCATACACAGGCTTAAATCCCCTCATCATCCACCTGGCTACATATACCCTGGCTCAAGTCTGGTGTAAGTTTGCTGGCTGTTTGCAATGGGAAACTTCAGTAAGAGGACAGAAAAACAATGTCACAATAAAGAGGGCATGCAGAACGGCACCACCAGTTCACACCTCTATGATTCAGTGATTTGGGCCCCAGCTGAAGCAGGTCCTGCTCACCAAAGGTTGAGCCAGAGACAGCCAAGGTGTCTCCAGCGAGATCTGGCTGGAAATAACCTGCTTCTGCTTCACAGACCTTTTGCATGACCACCACTTGCTCCCTTCCAGACCTCCTTCCCATCACTTCTGCCCAGCCCCTGAATGGAGACCTCGGCTCCCAGGCGTCCTCTCTGCCTTGCTGATCCTCTAACTCATGGCACAAAGTACAGTGTAGGTGTTGCCTTCAGACTCTCACATCAGCGGCACAGCAGGGAGGGTCACAGTAGTACCCCATTTAGTTACCACTTTTCATCTTGGGCATGGAGGCAGAAGCAGAGAACAGCATCTCCTTCTCCCAAGATCAAAGGACTGATGGGTTTGTCTTTAGACATCTTCTCAAGGTAGGTGAACAGGGAGAGACAATCAAAACATTTATTAGAACTATCTTAAAGTGTGTTGGATTTCTTGAACATTCAGCTGTTTTTTGGGAAGAGTTTTGTTCATTGTTGAATATTTCTGTCTGTCCTCCCAAGTCTTGGCAAGATATTTACGTTTTCCTTACAACTTCTTTATCTGGGAGCTAATAACAGCTTTGGCATCTGTTCTTTTGCCCTGTTTGGAAATACTAAGGCAAATAATTACATAATTAATATGCTTCCTTGTTAAGTAAGTTATTTTTGTTATTATTAAGTTATTATTAAGTTATTATTAAGTTATTATTAAGTCCCGCAGTCTTCTTCAGGCTACTTTCTTCCCTAATGTTTTTTAATCCATTCCCATTTTTACAGAAAGCTCATGTACATCCTTCTCTTCATCCCTGTGGTTTGCTTTTTTTCTTTGTTTTACAGTCTCAACTTTGCTCTGTAATTCTTTTGGTTTTCCTCCATACTTGAATAATTTCCTGCATGAATCATAGATTATGAACTAGGCTGAACACTACGAAATATGGGAATGTAAGATTCCTACAGCAAATAAGGTATACTACAGTTCTGTAGTTTTAAACTAACATGCCTGAATAACAGAAATATTACTTATCAAGAGCCAATATAAAAGCTATGCCACAGAAAATTTACATAGGCCTTTTCAAATCTTAAGAAAAATTTGCAATTGCTGAATGACTCAGAAGAAGTTAAGGCTCAGTTTTTCTGACTATTAAGGTCCAGGGATGCGTATTCTATGAAGTTGTTTGGTTACAATATATTGAAAGGGATAAAATTCTTGCTGCAGTTGCAGTACTCTTCATGGAGATCAGCACTGATTTATGTTGCTGTGTAAGGAAAAGCAGCTATTCTTCCCCTCACACTTATTCTTTCCATTCTCACATTTCTTATTTTAATACTTCCCATCCTACCAGGACTGATGGGAGACGTATTTCCTTGTATATGGAACAGTGAGGGATTATACAGCTCTAAGCTTTCATTTCTATGATGCTTCATGGCAAAGAAAGACATTTACTGTAACAAATTTATCATCTTTTATCAGATCCAAATCAATAATGTAGGTACAAAACCACAGTATAATTAAATAATTCTGGAAGAGCATTTAGAATATTTGTGGATTTCTCTGTTCTTCCATTTTTCTGATTCTGCATGGTGGTTTCTCCCATGCTTCCTATTCATGGCCTGAGCTTACTTCATCTGCGATGGAGAAAATCTACTGACCTTTTGATGAGTTGCTCCTGATTATTTTGAGTGAAAATCTAACTTCCAGCTACTCCTCTAGTTTCAGTTCATGATGTCTCATATTTAGTTTCCATCTCAGCTAGGTATTATGATTCCCATTTTCCGATATGCTCATCCTTTACGTCTACTAAATGTTTCACAAGTTCTTCCATGCTTCATGAAATCCGAAAATTGATAATTGTCATTAATAGGACTGGAAGCTTTATTATAGTAAGTGCTGTCTTCAGATTTTGTCATCTTGAAGTCTTTCACTTAAATGCAGAAAATACCCTCAGTATTTCAAACACAAAGAAAATGAATAACCTAGAGGAGCCTTTCTAACCTGCTCCATGCTGCGTCGAGTACTGACAGTCAAGAAGTAGTCTATTAACTGAGAACAGACCTTGAATATAGAAGAAACCCATTACTGATAATGGCACAAACCTTTTAAAACAATCTCAATTATTGTATAACAGCAGATAACCAGTTTGACCCATTACATTATGTTAGTTTATGACTCTCATCCTTGAGAGCTCTAGTACTTCCTAACACTCCCCCAATAATAACTATGCTGAGCATCACCACAGCAACAATTCAAGGGTCAAAGACTGCAGGAGAACTGGTGTTCAGAGGTACATTTAATGACACGGTGAACTGCTGTCATGAAGAAAATGAAGGGAATGATCAGAACGCAGGGAACTACGAGGTGTCTGAACACAAAAAAATCTGTGAAACTTCACTGAGCAATCTCTGTTAAAATAGGTAAGAAAGGGGGTAGCATGCTATTACATTATGTAATCTCAAATATTTTTCTAACTTTTAAAGAACAGTGAAAGATTATGGTTGTAGGACTTCATACCTCCTGAAAGGATGCAGGAGGATTCTCCTTATCCATGCTTGTACCTTTGGTACCACCTGCAGGGGCTGAAGTTTAAACAGGTACAGAAAAGCAACTTTTCATAGCAGATGTGTCATGAGTGTCTACTGGACCAAATAGACAGCATAATGTAGATACAGGGAAGCAGATATCAGTGTTTTAATGATAAAAAGAGATCTGCAAGACTACATACAGAGAAGCGCCTATGGCCATATAGACTATCTGTAATATAGTACGGGGAAGTAAATCCATTTGAACAAGTACATCAGCAGCACAAAATGAGTCAATGAATATCACAAAAGCCCAGTGTGGGTGCATATCCAACCCCAGCTCAGGAGGTTATGGTACCAGCTGAAAAACACATAGTCTCTATGGATTAGGGAATTAAGCAGAGGAATGTATCTGTGCTGCACAGAAGGATTTACTGACCTTTCTCTTTGTCTTAATGGCACTGTCAGGAAAGCCCAGGGATGGCATAGCTGGCCAACAGTCCTCTCTCCCCAGAGAGCTCCCAGCACTGGGAGGATGAAGGGTACAGAACACAGGGAAAGTGTATCAAGAAGGGTGGGTAATTCAGACTTCCTCTTGAAAGAAGAGGCATAGAGAGCCACAGAAATTGTGGGAAGCTACTATGACACTTTCAGTATTGTCAGCACTGAAAATACCCCTTAGGGTCCTTTATTTTTGAGTGCTTACACTGTGAAAGTCTAGTTTTCAGAGAATAGGTCCTCAGTGGTTTTTGAAAGTCAGTCTCTTTAGCGTGCATTAAATTGAACACCAGTATTTTGAGGCATTTAAAGCACTAAGTCACTTCTCAAAAATGTTATTAAGCCTTTGTCTCCATAGATACACATTTATCAGCCTTGGCCATTGGCCACAAAAATGATTACAAAAGCCTTAAGCACTTTTAAAGCCCTGACTATCAGTGATTGGAAAGTTTATAACCTCTTTTGAGCCTTGTTGGTGGAAACATAATGAAATAGTGCCCTGGTACACAGCTGACATTTTCAGTTGTGTAGATCTTGAGTTTCCCAACATCCTTGATTTTTACAAACAGGAAAACTTGCTGTAAATCCTTCAAAAGTTTACCTTTAACCCTTTTATAGACTGCAACACTAGTTACTGCAGTTGGATTTTCTTTACCGTCTCTGAAGTACGGGTATCAGCTCAGAGTTTACCATGGGCTCTTTGCCTGTGGTCTGCTTTGCAACAGAAAGTTGCCCTTACTCCTTTATGCCATGCATCACTCAGTGTATTTGGTGAATTAAAACCACAGTACTAAAAATTTAGCAGGAAAGAAGAGGCATAAAAGTGATACCATGCTACAAAAGAAGAGGAAGAACTAGGTTCAAGCATATAAGCATCTCCTAGAATTGCATTTTAAAACTGGAATTGAGGAGGGTAAAAGTTAGCAAAGGAATGCAGTAAAGCAAATTGAACACTTCAGTATTTTGTAGAGTCATGTGATTTGACTTAGTTCTACTGTGTCACTAAAGAGTAAATAACACCCATGCAGGTTCTGAGTAAAATACTCCTATAAGTAATTACTATTTCTTAGAAATGGATTGAGCCCGGCACCCCTGGAGCAGTTGCATGAGCAATATCTAAAATAACAGTAACAGCAGGGCATGGTAAAATCCAATTGTTTATTCAATTCCGTTCTGCTTTGTTCTGCTGTGAGCCCTGTTGAAAGCTGCCTCTAATGAAACAGAAGAGACCTACATAAACTCAGATTTAACTCATGTGAAGGAGTTAAAGAGAATGCTCACTTCAATTTAACATCCTCATGTCACTGGATTAACAACTGTAGTATTCCTAAATAATAGACATGCCGCATGCTCATGCAATTAAAGCAATGTTATCAAGATGGCTGGAGAGTTTAGTGACTAAGCAATGTTATTTTGATTATGCATTCCATTACTGTCCATTGTTAAAAAGGAAGTATCATGCAGTCACTGAACAGGAACAGAACACTTCAGGTGCAAGGCAATACTTTTTATAAGTGACAGGATGGAACTGCAAGGACATAGAAATACTGTGAATTGTTTCTCTGAGCTACCGACATAATCAAGGGACTAATATTCCCTGAAATTATGTGAAGTGCTGGCAGCTACCTATGAAGTTGCAAAGTGAAGACTGTGTCATTCTCAGATCTGAAATTTTGGAAAATGTGTGTTTAGAAAATTCATTTCTACATACTGAGAGGGTATGTAGGAAAGGAGTATGTAGATTAGAGAATGAAGAGGTGACCTGGAAGAATTACACCTGGCCATGTGCTACACAGACCCTGTGATAGGGACACCACTATCAGCAACCAATCTATTTTTTTAAGTGGCTTGGCTTTTTCACTCAGTCATTAGCATTCCCCTTCAAAGGATGGTAGAGGAGAAGTTTGAGTGATGGTTCTGCATCTTTCCACCCTCTCTTTGCAACAAAACCACTTGAAGTCCTTGTGGGTGGGGTACCTGCAGCTTGGAATAGGTCATTTCAGTCATATTTCAGGTCACAAAGGCAGCACACTGCTAGGAAGGTGAATGTTTTTTTCTGAATAGAGTTAGGAAATTCATCAGGTTTGCAAAGACTAGCATGGACAAGATGAAATAGCCAGTTGAGAGGTTTGTAGATCTAAATGTCAACAATAGGAGGCAGTAAAATAAGCTGAAAAACTGTATAACAACTCTGGAAAAAGGAAAATATTTTAGGAAATAAGAGTAAGATGTAGGCAAGAGGTTTACACATGTAAAACGGTACCCAAATAGTCTGCCAAGTAAAAAAATGTCTTAAGGACATAAAGATTTAAAGTAATCCATAAGAAAAAAATAAATTAGATATTATCTATATCTAATATTAGATATTAGATCACCCTCAGCATCCGCAGCACCCAGCACGGCATCGGTGGCCATGGCACAGGTCACCGGAGGTGCCGTGGGCATATACTTCATAACATATATACAGAGCTCACCCCCATTTTCTCTTCCCCAGGGGAGATCACTGGGCAGTTCCTGAGAGGAGTGAGGTTTGTGGTCCCTGGTGGCATCACCAGCACAGCGGTGCTGTGGTGTCACAGGAGAGAGCATCCCTCCTGCCCATGATGCAGCTCAGGGTTGTCTTATCACAAAGATATTAAATTCCTCTTGTAGTTCATTAGCAAAAGTCAACATTCATGATGTGTCAGGGACTTTGGGAATTTGGGAAAATTCTAATGAAGAGCGGCTGAGGGAGCTGGGGGTGTTCAGCCTGGAGAAAAGGAGGCTGAGGGGAGACCTTCTCACTCTCTACAACTCCCTGAAAGGAGGGGGTCGCAAGGTGGGGTCGGTTTCTTCTCCCAAGGAACAGGCAATGGGACAAGAGGAAATGGCATCAAGTTGCACCAGGGGAGGTTTAGGATGGATATTAGGAAAAAATTCTTCATGGAAAAGGCTGTCAAGCATTGGAAGAGGCTGCCCGGGGCAGTGGTGGAGTCGCCATCCCTGAAGGTGTTTAAAAGCCAGGCAGGCGTGGTGCTGAGGGACACGGGTCAGCAGGGATTTGGACAATGTTGGGTTGATGGTTTGACTTGGTGATCTGAAAGATCCCTTCCAACCTAGAAAATTCTATAATTCTATTCTATGATTATGCCATTTGAAAATAGGGCAGCATGTAGAGAAAATAAAATTCAGTCTGTTTTAGGAACAGACATGTAAGCCTGTGCTTGAAAATAGCCATTTCAAGAGCAACTCATTCACCCCTCTGTGAGAATAAGCCATAGAAAGAAATAGGCTCTCCCAAGTTTTCAGCCCACCAATCTCTTCTGAAGTCTTTCATTTAAAGAGGATAGTTTGCTTCTCCAAGGAGTGACATATTCTGCTGCTGTAAATTCATTACATTGAGGTTGTTTAGGGAAGGGAAATGCAGAAGTACTGAAGAGATTGGAAGCATAAATGAAAATACTTGCTCCTAAAAATTTTATGTGTCTTGGGAAACTCCATCCCTTCCATTTTACAAAAAAGACAATATTGCATTTATGGCAAATCCAATCCATCTGTCCTTACAAATTTGACAAGTGCTCTTGATTTCACATTTCTTTTTCAGCTGAGAATATTCTATGGGAAAAAATGTTCAGAAGAAATAAATAGAAAATATAATGGTAAGAGTATGTGATTATCCATACAGAATTCAGAGCAGTTTAATGTCTACGATGCAACTCAGTCCTGAGAGCTCCTACATCCTTGGGAAAGGTCAGTTGGCAGAAGAAACATCTGAGAGGCACAAAGGGAACTTGTTGTTCCAGCTCCCATTTCAACTTAGTGGGGCAGGCTCCTCACCTTCCTACATGTCCCTGAATTTCTCCCAACAGGCTACATAGCAGAAAAATTCTGGTAGCCTTTTCTGCATTCAGTCATTTGTATTTATTTTATTATGGGTGAAGGGAGCAATAATAAGTTAAGGGGAAAGGAGAATTGCTCAGCAGTGCAGTCTAAGATCTATATCAGTGTCTCTTCTTTTAAATAAATTCTGTTTTATTTTTGAGGAAGAGACAGTCAGTCTGGAATAAAAGCTTCTTTCATGCCTATTGCTCTGATCCAGTGATTTGCACTCAGTAGGTGTTCCTATGTCAGGCAAGTTTCAGCAACAGTGCCAAACTGATTTGTCTTTGCAATCGAATTTGTCTGGTTTCAACCAGACTGCCCAGAACATCTGTTATTCTGCATCTGGAGTTCGCCAACACAGAAGTGCCTGCATTTTTATGGAGGCAAAGATAATGTACAAATAGGGCTATTTTGTGGTTCCAAATCACAGATTTCTAATAAAAGCTCTTAGTGCAAAGCCCACTCATACCAAAGAGTGTATTTCCAGGCTCTGAAGCCTGGTCTATGAGGCAGTTCAAAATTTGGATCCAAGATTCTCCGCAGTGCTGAGTGTTATTTAGTTTCTCATCGCATATGAGAAGGCCACTTGTAAAATCCAGCTCCAGCTTCGATCTTACTTTCTACATAGATTTTTTTTTTCATAGTTTTAGATGAACGTACATGTGGGTCTTAAACATTGCTAAAAAGGAGGCTACTGACTCAAATAACACAGACTCTTTTCAAATCTGAAATTATCTGAAAAAGCATGAGTAGTTGTTATTAACTTTCCAAAAGGGAAAGGCCCTTTGGATATTTCATGATAAAATTACATGATGTTTATTTATGCTAATACCTCCTTTTTTTCAAGGAGGGTTGTTTGTTATTTTTAAAAATGTTTAAATATTTTATTAGCTCTTTGAAAAATTAGCATCGTGTCTGACAGGTAACTCACACACTAATGCCTACAATAGAAGGCAACATTTGTAAAACAAATATTTAAGGCTTTGGGTGCTTTCAAAGATTAAAGTAATCTAATTACTTTCATTTATGTTTTCCTGGAGTTTGAGATAACTTCAGCCTTTGACTGTAGTCTAGAAAAGCCATGTAACTTTAGGAACTTAGCAATGCTAGTAAATCAGATGCAACAAGAACTTCAATCGTAGTTTTCTGAAAAAAATCTTCTGTGTTGTACACAGAAATTCTCCAGAGTTTATTCTGCAAAGCTGTCCAGAATTTTTCACATAGAAATGGCCACAGACTTCTGGTCTTGGAGGAACTGTCAGATGTTCAGGCTTTCTTTAAGGAAACTCCTTGTTTTCCTCCTGCCACAGATCCTTCTATTTTTCTGGCATAAAGGTGTCCTGCCAAAGACTTCTCCTCCTACCTAGAACATCATACCTACATCATTCAGAGAGAATTTCAATGGCAGGAGGAGGCAAAATCCCGTAGTGACTCCAGAGTTCCTCATATCTGAGGAATAGCCAAATTGTAGATAAAGGGTTGTCCTGGTTCAACAGGTCATCAGTAGAGATACCCTATCCATGCAAAAATCACCCAGAAAGAGAAGAAAAACCCCAGCCACAGTGCTCTAAAATGAATTATACACTGTGTCGCTCTAAATAGGTACACAGATACATAGTACAAGCAAGCCAAAAGCACCACAAAATAAAATAGAATATGCCGCACCTTTTGCATGGTAAAAAACAAGATTTTTGTTCCATTTACAGTAGAACACTTGTAAGCTAAACTTGGGACTCAAAAAAATATTTGGATCTCAAATTTATGTGAAGACTGAATGGAATGTGCAATGTTTTATCCCTTTATAATAAAATGCTGTCAGGCTCTTAATTTTATGGTAGCATCACCAAGCAGCAATGCTAGCAGGTGGTTCTGGAGCTCAGGACAGTGATAAAAAGTTCCTTTCTGCTTTTGTTCTTTCATTTCTAAAGCATATGACCTGCCCTGACCAAAATCCTGTTACTTCAAGGAAGCCTAAGGCTCTTTTGGACTTATAGTTCTACTTTACTGATCTTCACATTTTCAGATGTACACACAACTCAGATTTTGGGTGTTGTAACTACCAAGACAGAGGACTGAAGAGCCAGAAATGATGAAGTCTTTCAGCCACATAGGCAGTTCCTGAAATGACTATCTGATGACTATCTGATAGTCATGACTATCTGATAGTAAAACCCAAGATTCCCCAAGCCAGCTGTGGTCAGACCACATACTAGTCACAGTTTTGGAAAATGGCCACTCATCATAAAGCAACAAGCCCGTTGCTCACTTTCCCGCAGCTCTGACAGCATTGAAATAGAAAAGATGTAAAACAAATGTCTATAACAGTTTTGACATACTACCTTATTAATCCTACCACAGGAAATCGATTCATCAATCTGCATTTTGTTTAGATTGCTGTTGATCAGTATCACTTGTAACAGCCATGTGCTCATGCAGCTGAGAAAGGTGTTAGTATTCCCAGAAAGGATACAGAGGCTTACGGGATATAATATTAAATGTGAATCTTTGTATCTTTAATAACCAGTCACTGCTTCTTCCCATTTACAATTTCTAAAAAGGAGCTGAAAGCACAGGTTCTGATTTTACACACTTCCCTGCATCTTACAAATGCCAGTAACTCTATCCCCTTCCTTAGAGTAACTCCAGATCTTCGTATAAATATAAAAATAGAATCTGATACACATCTTTCTTTCATTTAAATTTCCTAGGGAATTTATCAAAGTCATGGTCAGATGTTTGCTATATGATATTCCAGCTAAGCACTAACATCTGATGCAGCATGATGCTAATGAACAATCTGAAAATATGAATTACAGCAAAGTACACTACAATGTTACAAACAACATGTTACGACAATGAATCTAACTGATCGTAGAAAGTCCTGCTGTCAGATCTCCCTTTTTATAGTTGAACTTCACGCTAATAGTGCAGTAGGTATTAATGCTGCTAATTCAGAAGCTTTGTTGTTCTTCCTCCTGTATATTTCTACTCAGATAAATAATCATCCAAGTGAAAAATATCTTTCTCATTTTTATAAGGTTGTAAAAAACAGGTGTTTATGAAGTTCTTTTACCTTCCTGGAAACTGATATTGACACATTTTGGAGTTTAGTGCAGTGGAACCTTACAAACTCTTGACATTTCATTTACTGATCTTCATTTAGATGAGTAAAAATGTGTATATACATTGCTTCAGTATCATCTTCTGCAAGCACACACTTTCCACATAAAAAATGAAGGATTTTCACAGGAAAAAACAAAGTAATTTGGCAAAACAAGTAGCAAAGGAAACAATGATTTTCAGGTAAGATTTAAGCACAAGAAATGTGGTCACAGCCATGCTGCTGTAACAAGAGCAGAAGGAAAAGATTAAGGGATTGAGCAATTGGTCTGGATGTGGGACGCCCAGAACATTGAAGTTCTAAAGACACAACTAAGTGGGCTTTTTGCTCTCTCAAGTTTTAGGAATTCAAATGTTCAGAGAGTTTGATGTAACTCTCTGGGGCGAGAGAAGGTCTTCTGTAGGTGACAAACTTGCCCGCCGAATGACACTCTGCCTTTAGGACTACAGGATAACTGATGGTGTTGACTTTTATTTCATCTTGGCTGTATTCCAGGTTTAACCCCCGGATTGCAGTTCTGAATTACTTTTCACTCACAGTACTGTACCCATGAGAAGTCTTGATCATGACAATGAAAGCATTACTTACTCTACATTTTTCCAGTGCCTTCTCTTTGCTTCACTTATAGGGGATGACACGGAGAAAAATGCAGGAAAACACATTTCTGCTTCCTGCCAGACAGCAGACATGATTCCACATGAGCATCCTACACTTCAAGTGATGGAGATTTGGAAAAAAAATAGGTCTCCCCCTTCTGTCTTCACTGATTAAATCGAGGGAGAAATAGTAATGCCACCATTACAATATATGACTTTGGATTTTCTCTTCTCCAAGGGAAAAGTAAAATTTAAATGCTGATGTCTACAATGCTCTGGATGACTGTATAGCAGCATAAAAATTATCTGAACAAGTAAACCAAAAGTTTGCCATAGATTAGGTAAACTGGGATGTCAAAGGGTCTGAATAGGATCCAGATGAGTGCACTATGGAGCCAACTTGTGTTCAACTTCCTGGACAGTTGTGACAAACCTGATACATCCAAAATTCACCAGAATTGATCCACATTTGCTGACTAAATTGTACGATGCACATACAACACGTCTGCTACTCCCAGAGCTGTTGGATTCACCACACATGTCCATTCAGCCATGTAGATTTTCCAGACAAAAGCTTGTATATAAGTGAATATCTTGTATATAAGTGAATTTGTTAATTAGTACATGACAGGGAAGTAACTGTGCATTCACTTAAAATGCTGTGGATATACATATGAAAGCTGCAGTGGAAAATTTGGGGAATGGAGATCCTGCCTCCCACAGCCCTTAATTCCATAAGATTGACAAAATAAATCCCACAAGATCTTTTTGTTTCATTATCTTCATCTTCTTAATAAGAGTTGGCTAAGAAGGAAAGGAAATTTGTGTACTCCAAAATAAAGGATATTAATTTCATTAATGATCCAGAGAATCACTAATGAGTGTAAATGCCAACTGCAAATATTGCAGTACGTACAGAAACATATATATTAAATACATGCATATGAGGTTACAAAGAATCTTACCCGATAAACTTGCATTTTCCCAATTAAGGACAAAATTTAATTTCATGTGCAAACTATGTGTGTGCCTCTTTTTCCTCTTCTGGCTTTGACATCATCCTGCAGCTCTAGTTATTACTGTGTAATTGTCTTGAAATGTAGTTATTGTTAGGAATCGTTGCAGATGTTCCCCATGTAATTCAAACTAAATGAATATAGAATTAAATTACCAGTGCAAAGCTTTAGCAGTGCAAGTTGCAGTAAAAATGGTAAATTATTGTCTCTCTTTAGAGGAAACTATCCAAAAATGTAATGGGAAGTTAAGTAAGCAGTATTTCTTACTTGGGAATCTAGAAAGATTCAAAATGGGATGTCAGAGTTAGTGCCGAATAACTTAATATATTGTCCCTTTTCAAAAGATGCAACAATGAAGTACCTTTGTTCTGTGGCTCTGATTAGGGAGAAGTCAATAAAAATGCACCAGCAGCTGCCTTGAAATTTATTGGGACCTAGGATACTACCATGGATTGAAGAAGTTTGTGGCTATTTTATATTACATTCCGTGGCTTCTAGGACTTTCTGTTCTCTATGGGCAAGTTTAAAATGTACTAAAGACCCTGATGACTGTGAGTACTTCCCCAGACATCAGACCACAAGGAGGCAACAATTATCGAATACCTCACTTTGAAGAGAAGGTCTGGAACCCCCAGACCTGTAAATCAGACCAGCCACACTGTCTACAATTGAAGAGATGTGTATTAATATGCAAATAATGTACAATGATATAGCAGACATCAACATTTCAAGCTACATTTCAGAGCTGGTGTTCCCCTAGCACCAGTCATAAGTGATGCTCTCATTCAATAACTCTTCAAAGGGAAGCACAGAAATGTGCAATTTATAACCTTAAAGGAGGTATGCACTCAAAACTGTGGCTTCAGTAGAGAAGACGCATCTGCCAACTGCTTTCAGACAAATGTATATGGATAACTGTGCTCAGAGTGAATCATTAATGATAAAATTGAGTTTGGGGCAGCTGCATGAAACCAGCAGCCCATGAATGTCCCTGCTTTATCTCATTAGCATCACTTTATTTCTCTTTACAAAAGAGAGAGAGGTGACTAGGGTCCATTCCATTCTTTATATTCTGAAAATGAAATGTCATTAATATTTTAGACAACTTTGGACCCTGGGTGGGGCCAAATAGCCCATGTGTGGGAAGTCCAATGAAAGTACAAGATGAAAAATGTGAAGTTACGTATATCTGATGAACTTTGGGTTGTTTAGAATAAGCCTGGGTTTTTTCTCGTTTGTTTGTTTCCCGTGACTATTCCGTATTTGGAACAGTTTAAACCATACTGGACAGGTTTTCAAATAGGTCTCAATTTTGTGAACACAGCCAGGGTAATCAGTAAAATATGGATTTTTTTCCACCATATTATTTATCCAACATTCCAACATTAATATATTATCCAACATTCCTTTTACTCCTATAGAAGTCAGTGATAGCTGTAGTATCTCTCCAGACTTCCAGCTTCGAAAGCTGGAGGTTTTGCTTCTTAATGGAACTGAATGTTACTGGGGTTTTGTTTGTTTTTTTGCTTTTTAATATGCATCATTCATGATAGATTTGAAGTAAAATCTAGTTCTCCATTAGTCTCTAACTCTTTTTAACAAAAACACTGAGAGTTTGATATCCAAACTTGTATTTACGCACAAAGCAGAAACACATTCTTCTGTTTCCAAATGAAGTTCAACAGACATTATAGGAGATACACTACAAGTATGTTGCTTGAACTATCGACTTTGACAGGCTGATTATTTGCATAAAGCTAAGTAGCCACACAGTTTTGCTCGAGTTAAATTGTTAATTCCACCATTAATCCCTTGGCTCAGTCAGTAGGGACAGAAGGCATACGTTCAGAACATGAGGTTGGATCATCCACTTTGCTTCTCAAGTCCTTTCCCTCAAGCCACATGAGACTTACAGAGCAGTAACTTCCAAAGCTGCCCTGTAGCACCTAACTTGTTCTTTAAGATCTCAGCCTTGTACATCCTTGCTTTTTAAGCAACCCAGAAAAACGTCTTCTGAACACATCAGCATAGCATTGCTCAAAACCTTAAGGCAGATGTTAAAGATAACTGATAATATTCTCTGAAATCAATTTATTTAACTAAATGACTACGTGTATAAATAAAAATGTAGTAAGTAATAAATAGGTTAAGTAAAGAGGTTGCAATAGGGAAATGGAACTTTCTTTCTGCTAAATTTTACTGATGGCATTTTAATGAATTCAGCTATTATAGCAAAATATTTTTAAGTAGTATCTGTAGAAGACTAAATGTTATTCTAGGCCACAATCCCATGCAACAATCTGCAGAGATTCACTAACCTTCCTGCCCAGCACAGGTTGAGTCCATATGTATAGAGTGGACTTCCACTAAAGTGCAGCCACTTTCTTTCAATATATAATATGCCATTGAAGCAAATCACCTCATACCTATTCTGTGTAGTTCATTAAACTGTTTGACTATCAGTTTTGGCATTTGTATTTCCCAACTCATACCTTTTCTGTGCTTCCAGGTTGCAACAGTAGACATAGCTTACTTGTTTTCATAGATGGTTTTGACAAAAGCAAATGTTTTTGTGTTTTCCTGAAAAAAACTTATAATGAATGTATTGCTGTATCATTTATCTGCAAGTTTGTTTGTTGTCTGTTGTCCTTTAATTTTTCCATTTCTTTTTATAAGCATCATCTTCTTTGCCATTAAGATCTTGAAGATGAGTGGTCATCTTTGACTTTTTTCCTTCTTCTCTTCCACTTCCAAGTTGTATCCAAATCTTCTCACTTCTCTCTGTGAAACATTAAAATCTTCAACCTCTTGTGTAAGTAATAGTCTGAATAATGAGTGCAAGCTTACAGCTGTCTCTGTCTTGATTACTGTAGTCTTCAAATACCTCTTCTCTGACTTTTGGTTTTTTTCCAAAACGCTGCCAAAGTGTTCTTTTCTATGCATAAGCCTGATTTTATCTTTTAAACATAGATCCTGAAGTTTCAAACATTGGTCTCTTTCTAATCACTCTTCACCACTCTATACCACTTTTCCTGATGACCCCACCACTTAAAAACATTACTTTTAGGAAGTCCTCAAGAAATTATTTGAAGTGAGGGAAACTAGTGATGAGTAGGACTTTAGTTCAAGGGTACTAAATGTATAACAATGCATAGAGTACCCTTGCACTTTCAGTGCCTAATGTTTACATTAAGGCATGCCGTTGGGTGTCTAGCTGAATCAGAGCCCAAATAGATGTAATTTTAACTTATCTTTGCCTAATACATCGGATTAGCATTTCTAAACTGACAAGAGCATTGTTTGTGCTAAACAAATAACACTAAGCCAGACTGCTACAAATTTTTACTGTGATGTTTTGCACTTAGCATATCATCTGTCAAAAGATTCCTCTCAAAGCACTTTACAGACATTAACTAATTAGGCTTAATGACACTTCTCTGGAAGTAGAGAAGTGTAATTAATTCCCTTTTGTGAAAAAGGAATGTAAGGCACAGAGTGATCAAATGATTTTTCCAAGGTCATGAAGGATGTTACAGAAGATGTGGGAACAGAACCCAAATTGTCCAATCCTCCAAGACTGTGCTTTAGGCACAGGAACACAGCTATCAGCTATGGGAGGAGGACGGTTCTTCCTTTCCTTTCTTTGTTATTACAGAATTACAGGAAATTAATTGCTGCACAGGCATGCTTTTGTTAATTCCACACTTAGGGCCTGCAAAGGGTGCCTGTAACAATCCATTAGGAAGGAAGTTACCTGTCTCCTCCAAGTCCTGTGTGTAAACAGCAGTGAAGAATCTGTATTTCCAAGTTATCACTCTGCTGGGGACAGAGTATTATTCATGTTATCCATTTTTATTGATAATGTCATTTATTATTTATTGTAGAGTTGTGTTTTTAATCCTGTGCATTTGTATTCCTCAGAGTTAAATCTTGCAGTGACAAGAAAAGTGCCACGGAATTTCAATTTATGTAAGAGGTTATCTCAATGACTTTTGTAGATATGTAAGCTTGTGTCTTAGCTTTGCTATAAACTTCGAGGATTTCTTTAAACTGTTTGGGTTTTTTTTAACTTAAGCTTTAAAGTAAGAGTTTTCCTTGACTGCACTGAGCCAGCATTGGTTAACGGGAAGAAGACAAATGTAACCTCTACTGACAGAAAACAGATAATGCATTACTGGGGGGAAAAGAAAGAAAAGGAAGACTTAGAACTAAATGTTCTGGTTTAGAAGCCAGCCTTCTCCTCTCCTCTGCTTAAATCCCCAAAAGTCTCCTCTAACTAGAGTACATTATAAGTAAAAGAAGTATATATGGTCAGACTTTCAAAGGTGTCTAACTGTGTGGGCAGGCCCTTGTGATGTCTTGGTACAAGTGAGGGCACCTGAGTCCCACTGGATGGAGAATAAAGGCAAGGAATGGGCAGCTCCATAGAGACATATCTTTTGATTTCACACAAACTGCCTTCACATACCACTTTTTTAGCTGTCTTTTTTGCCTTGAGGTTTTGGCTGGCTTTTTTAACTCACTCTTAGAAAAACTGATATAATGAAGCAGAAAAAAGACAGATAATGAGCAAGAACCTCTCTGATTGCTTGTCTCTGTAACTGTTCTACTCAAAGGTTAAGAAAATGAGAACTTCCTCTTTGAGGCTTTGCTGATGACAAGTGATTGACTCTCTTTTTTACATAATTTTTAGGGTATTTCCAATGTTAACTGTGCTTTTGAATGGAATTTTCTTGTAATTCATGCTAAAAGATAACAAGTATTATCACTGGAAGCCTTGGCTGGACTTGCTGAGGGAGGATCTACAGGGCTGTTTGTGTTAAAATAGACAAATAAGACAGCCTGTTTTCCACTCTCCTGTACAACTTGATAGGAATTTGCACCTCACGTTGCACTGATAAATCACTGGTCAAAATATATATCAATGAATAAAGAGTACAACATCCAGGATGTGCCCAAAATAAGATAAAGAATTAAATCAATGCACTCCAGAAATACCAACATTTTTTTTTTTAAAATAGCCACTCATATTTTATTGTATTCACTACGACAGATTTAGCAGCTGAACTGGGCAACAAAAAATATATGAACCAAAAGACAGTTTATAAAAGGTTCCTCGTCTGGATAGAAAATTCTTCATTTTTTTCAATAAAATAAGAATTTATTTTATGAGTTTATAAATTGCAGCTCTTAAACTCTTCATTGAGAAATCGACTATAATCTTACTGCAGTTCTTTTAAAGACTACAAAGAAATGTTTCAGTTTAAATGGATACCACTGACTTTTCCTCACACTGATTTCTCTTCTGACAATTATTTTCCACTGATGCTGTAACTATTAGCAGTGTGGCAGTGCTTGGAACATGAGATTAAGGTACATTACATTTGCTGCTGCTGCTGCTGTAAAGCTTTGCTGTCCTCAATTTGAACCTAGGTGAGTGGAAATGGCTGTTTCAGAAAACTAGAGATACAATCTGCAGGATTCCAGATATCCAGCAAGGCTATTACAGCCTAATATTTTAGTATCTAATTCCAAGGGCATCCAGCAACAGGCAGGGCTCAGAATGACTCCCAGCTGGCAGTGCTTCTAAAAGAAACCAGACGTTGCCTTAACTTTGTTCCAAGTTTACAGATGTAATTGTGTACTGGTGGCCATGTGGCTTCTTAAAACAGAGCATTTAAATAATCAGCTTTTAAAATGTACCTTAAGGCTACCATGCTAACGCCTTTCTCTCTTCTTGCATCAGAGCTGTCGAATCCTGATTCAAATAATTATGTGTTTGCCTGTCTTTTCACATAGCCCAGGTTGCACAAATATCCATGAATTCATTATCAAGTTCTGTTATGTTTTCACTGTCTCCCAAGATCCACTATGTCCCATGCTCCCTTTAGTTTCACAGCTTGGACTTTTATCCCGCAAGTGGACCCTTCACCCCCAAATAAGCATTAATATAAAAGAGACCACCACTGCAGGTCCTCTCCCCTTTGCACCTGTCATACAGGGCTCCCTACATGATCAGAGCTCTCCTGGCTGAGGTTGGCAGTCCTACTACCCCCTTGTCACTGCTGAGGTTGTAACCCTCAACGGGACAAACCAGAGTCCTCCACTGGCACGCATGCAGCAGCTCCTTCACCAGTCCCACCTGGCACAAAGGAGGACAACCTGGCTATTTGGAACCATGAAAGAGAGGGGAAAGTGTTTTGCTGATCATTCAAAAGACCTAGGAGGGGCTCTAATGGCCTGAGGGAGTAATTGCCTTCTGCTGTTTTCTGAGGGTAGTCATCCCTCTGCTATACACAGACCCTTGTGTATAAGAAAAAAATCCTTGCACAAGGAATAGGAAACCACAACCTCCAGTCATATCTGTCTGCCAGATTTCTGCCCCCCTGGCTTTTCAGTGCAGGACTAAATTCCTTCAGCCTTGGAAAATGATTATTATTTTTTTAAATTCATTAGACTTATATTGGTCTACTACACAATCCAGACTGCCTTAACAGTTTGTGTAAGGTCTGCAGAAACCAAAGAGTTAAATATCGACTCAGAAATGCACAACTTGAAAGCAGAGGCTTAAAATGGAGATGGTTCGTCAGCAGTCTCTTCACTTCCTCTCACTAATAATATGATTGCATTGTAGCATAAACTCTTGTAATGACATTACCGGAATCGCTGTAGAGGCGTAATATATCCTAAGGTATATTTATTATAAAGCAAACATTTCTGATACCCATAAATTTGTCTGTCAAAGTTTTCAAGATGAACCTATTTTTCTCCTAGCATATGAGAGAAAACTAGTAATTTGCTGGTTTATGTTTGTGTTTCCATATCTCAGAAACAAATTAAAATACACTCTAATACTGCAGGATTTGAATTAATGCTTCAGCCCTTAATTTACCTTTCCCATGTGCAAAATAGGAATATTTATCTACGATATATTTCATATCCATCTTTCAAAAATGCTGCTATAAAAAATACACAATAATTTGGAAAAAGAGAACATAACAGTCTCCAAACTGTATTTCGATTAGAGGTTCATGCCAAAACTCATAATATCATATCACTAACAGAACTGCACTAAAAAGAAAAAATCAGATTAACTGCAAAACCAGATAAAAAATGGCTTTATTGGCCCATATTGCTGTGCCTGAGTTGGATACCATTCAGAAATCATGCTTCCTAAATGACTGAGTAAGACAAAAAACTTCTTTGCTGGTAAAGAACTATATTTAAATCAATCTTCTAGAGATCCAGAGGCCATGTCAAAAATGGTGATGAAATAATATTAAAGAAGTTCAAATTAAAGGCTTTAAATAACTGATACTTCTGTGTATTGGTGGGTTACACCTCATCTGGCTTCAGCTTCCTCAAAGTTAGTCTGAGTCCCTATCAACTCTGGTACCACCAGACTGCTCTTCACCTCCCTTGTTTTAGACAAGTCCCTTAGGGTGGGCTGAGCTGCCTCTGAGGCTCATAAAGAGGGAGCCTGGCAAACTAGTTTAGAATAGTTCATACCCATGCTTAAAGTATATAGAATAAAGGGAGATTAATTGTCTCTAAAGGCCCGTACATGTAATACCGAGGGGAGTTTTGTCAGTAACTTCCAGGGGGACCTGACCATCACGGTGTGGTATGACCAAATCAGCGAATTTGTGGGAAAGGAGATTGGTCTAAACTTGAGATATGTTTTTCATTATGTGGCAAAATTCCTCTAGTTCTCAAAATGACAACTGCTGCCAGAAGTGATTTTCAGCTTTGAAATCGTATCTGGCAACATCTTTGCCCAGATTTCAGCTAATTATACAATGGGTGTTTAAAGGTAGTTTTTAATTCCATAATGGACCCACTACAAGACATTTTTTTTGCTATGAAAAGTGCTGAATATAGACCACATACCATTTCTGCAGAGAGATGAGAGATAGGAAAGACTATAGGTGTTGCAAAGCATCTCAATTTTACACAAAGTAAAAACTAGCCAAATTCAATTTATCTGCAGTAAGATTTTTTTCAGAAGTGCTAATAAATTTACAGGGAAGAACTTTATAAGGAAAGCATACACCCAGACACACCCATATGCATAACATAAGCTATACATACTCCTTGGAAAGTATGCATTAAGCTACACAAGCACACTCTAAACACAGTATACTCTTCTGGCTGAGCAGTTGTCAAGCTGTACAAGATGTCCTCAAGTAGTCGAGTTTCATTAGCTGGATTATACTCTCCCACCTTTAACTCAGAGTATGTAGCAAAACCATCTGGAGGCATCACGATCTTATCTTCTGTTCAGCAGTTGTGTCTCAAGGCCAGGTCTTAGCCTCTGGTTTCTGGCCCCATCAGGTGCCTTATGCATAGCCCACTTGCTTTCTCAGTTACCTGCTGCTTCTGTGTTCTCATTGTTATGCCTATTCCAGCTTTACCCAGCTCTCAAAGTTGCATTTCTGCAAGGACTGCTAGCCTTTTTTCAGCCTGTGCCCATATTTCCATTTCCCCATGCTGTTTTTTGGCAGTGGTGCTCCACAGGAGAGCAGAGGACATCTGGTCCCAGGCTCCAGTTCACACAACCAGCTCTCACAAGCTCAGCCTGGTGGCACATCTAACCAGTCACGGTCCTGACAGCTTGCTAAGGTGTGGGCTGTGAGCAGCACAGGCTACTATTACTGGACCACAGGGCAGTAAGAGCACTTCTCTTTTTCCTACAAACCCCTTATCTCTCCAGCATACCCTGCATCAAGAGAAGGGGAATGAAAAAGCATATAGCTAAAGAGAGATATTTGATAATGACTCTATTGCCATTTTTCTGTCCTTACTCCTCTTAGAAAGCTATATTGTGTTCATACATGATGGAGAGATGGTCTTTATTTACATTATCACCACATCAGATTGAAAGATATCTATTTGCCCCTTTTGATGTCACCTGAAGGTGGGAGTCCCTGGGCCTCTGGCTGTCACGATCAGCCTTCGCAGAACCTATGCTGGATCCTGATGCTCTTTATGAACCATCCACCCTGCTACCCCAGCAAGACATTCCCTCAGACAAGCCTGCAGGGAGACAGTGCTGTTTTGGAAACCTCAAAGTTTCTGTAAAAGAGCTCAATACTTTAATTACAGCTATCTGAGGCAGTTCCTGACCGAGGGCTTCATTTCCTCACACAATAAGGAGTGGAGAAAGTTTTCAGAGTGGAAGTCATGAACCTCTCCCTTTCACTGTCAGGGTCTGAGAGATGCCCAGTAGCCTCTGTGACTCACTGTAATATTATAAATCAGTGGGCTGTCATGATATTTTCAGATGCCTGCTGTCAGTAACAGAGGAGAAATCTGTATCCTGCCTGCAAGCCAGGAAAATAATTCAGGAAATGAGGGCTGCGATTGTGGAGGGTAGAAAATGTTGTAGAGTCAAAATTTTCATTTCCAGAAAATTTTTAATTAACATTTATACATCAGGAATTAGCTCATACATCCAAGCTTGACACACAATTTTTTATCTTTTCAGTGCAGGTGCACCAAAATCAGACTGGTTCCTCTTTCCAGCCTTGAACCTATTACAGAGAACATGCAATTCCCTTAGGCTGCTACTGGGAACAAAGGACAGTTGCTTCATATTAAGATGTTCATTAAAAAAGAATACCCTAGGAATAAATGGATGCCATCAACTGGGAGCTTTCTTTAGGGAAACTTTATTATAGTGATGCTGTATGTACCTAAACTTACAAAAAAATATAGGTTTAGAAAGCCATAGACAGGAGTATTCTTTGAGCAGACCTTCAGTTAGTCAATGGACTACTTCCCAAATTACACATTTATGACTCCTGGTCAATTCAGAATGTAGAAAATGTACTAATTTTTCTTCATTATCTGATAGAAATGCATATCAAAACACAAAAATATAATTTCAGATCCTTCATTTGCATAATGTGGTCATTTGGAAATAGTTTCATTCATCTGTAATCTTTGTGGACGAGTTTATGAAGTATAATTTGGAACACTAAATCAATCTAGAATTTATAACTGAATCAAAACTAAAATTTACCACTGTGTATGGAGAATCAGAACCTTAAACTCAGACACCATAAAAGGGTTTTAAACCATAAAACCCTTACAAGTTTTCACAGGATCTGGTGCAAGCAAAGTCCTCCTGCAGATTCCTGAGCAAAGTCCATGGAAAAGAAGACACAAGATTTCCATACATTTCCTCTGCCAAGAACTCTGAACTACAACATGAACTTTCTGTTCCCATCAGAACTAGTAGGATAAAACGTCCCTTGACCCATAGGTTCCATGCAGTGGTCTCCCTTGTCTGGAGCTTGGAAAAGCAACCCTACCTCATCTATTGAAGTCAGTGGGAGTTTTGACGCTAGCATCACTGTTAAATATCTCGTATTTACTGCCACTAATTCATTTTGTGGCCTAAGTTAGGTGATGAAGTCTGAAAACCTTTTAAGCCAGGTGTGTGCAAATGTGTTTCTACCCTTGGCATATATAGTTGTGAGCAAACATAGGTGCCAGCATATCAAGTGTTTATGTAGAGAGATGATTCATCATATACTTGAAAGGCTAATATGTGGGTTGGAATTTTGTATTTAATCTTAAAAAGTCTCCTGTGCAACTATTACCATTAATAGTCAATATTAGCAACAGTAGGGGGTTTCTCCAGATACATGGGGCTACATTTGCTGCTTCTGACAGAACAGAGAGAAGCATCTAGTATAGTCAGTGTTTCTGGGAACTATATTGCCACTTCTGAGCAGGGTTTCGCTTTGTTTTGTTTTGCTTTGCTTCATATCTACACCCCCTGCTGCATCCTGTAGTTTGTTTTTCTTACTCTTTCCTTCTTTTTAGTTTAATTAAGTGAATTGAAGTTAACAAACAAAGCCTTAGACACTCATAAATGCCCAGCCACCACAATACTGAGCATTCCACGTCCATGGAAATTTCTTTTTGCATCTTTAATTTGCAGGCTGTACATAATAGGAGTGTGAGCAGGGTCTGTCCCACGGGATTATTAGACAGATGAGAAATATGATGCAATAACGGTGAAATAAATAGAACAACAACCAATGAAAGAACAGCTAGAGAGAGGAGATTACTTGGAAATAGAATTATATGCCATGTAGCAAGGAACTCTATACTGATCCCTTCTGAGTGGACAGAAGTACTGGTAGAAAAAAAAGGTGTTTGTATACATTTGACATCTGAATTTTCAGTACACTGTGGAAATGATAAGGATAAATAAATGTAGCCAAACATGTCCAATTAGTGATTAGTCACTTCCAGTGGTTTTGTCAATAGCGTTCATTGTGCTAAGAAAATCCAAACTAGTCTTTTACTGTCAAGTAACAGATGGACATCCCTGATATTATATGACCATTCTAATGGTGACCAAACAAAGAAAATTATTTTAATCTTCCATATATCGATCAGAAAACACAAAAAAAATATTGTTCAGTCATCAAGTATACAAAGGCCTCTTAGTATGACAATGATTAGAGGAAACAAGAAACTGGAAGGCTGTTCAACAGACTAGGGGTCAACAAAGTCATATAATAGTGCTGACAAAGAACATTGGAAGCAATATGTGCACATGCAGACAATCCAGTATGATGCAAGCTTAAAAATCATGAGTGTTGTGTAGGTCTGTCCTTAGGAATTGACAGTGTTGACTTGGGACCTTGCTCTGCCTTCTGCTCAGGCTGTAGCATTCACAGGGAGTGGCTTCAGAGCGATGCACATTTTGAAATGTAAGCACTGTCAGACAGAGACATGAGAGTCTCTAAAATAGGTCAAAATATGACTAACTTGAAAATAAAGGGACTACATTAATCAGGGAGTATTTATTGGCCCCAGACAGCTCCTGTCTGGTAAATTGGTTAGGAAAGATAAACTGAAAAAGAGGTCTGGTAAAACAAAATAAAACTGATTTCACACGTATCTCTATAACACTAATGATTTTAACTAAGGACAGGAACTTGTCTTGGAGAACTGCAATTCTAGAACTGAAGAGTTTGACAATGTGAAAGAGGATAGTAAAGCTGATAAGTGGTGATTATTGGTAAAATGTTGATATAACATTTGAGATGGAACAGCAGACATTCTTTGAAACTAAGTATAACTGAAAGGTGAGAAGCTGGCAAAAATAGCCCATGAAGAAGATCATCTCCAGCATAGTAGATAAGCGATGGCCATAAGAGCACCAACAATTTCAGTTCACATTGTACTTTCTCAAACTGCAACATCTCAAGGTGACTTATGCAACTTCTTGAACTGTGGTGACAGGGAGCCAATTTTTTACTTTGGACTTAATTTTAGCATTTACACTCATTATTATTCAACAACAAAGAAAAGAACAGTTGTTGCAAGAAAATGTTATAAAAGTTTGGTTTGGGATTTTTTTAACAGCTTTTTATTTGGTCAAAACAGAGGTTATTGTGTATCTTAAAGAATACCTTTGAAGCAATATATACAATTAAAATAAAAGTAGTTAAAATTTACTGTCTACACTATTATTATGTTTGATAGATTCAAGAGAAAATACTAGGACAAAGGAGGAAAACAAAGATTTTGCTCTCAGAAAGCACTCTGAGAAACAAGTAAGAGGATGTGGATATGAACATCAATGAATCATCTTAACCTGCCATGGAAGTGTCATGCCACGTGAAGCCCCATTTCAGCTCATATGGCCTGAAAAGTGATTGTTGGTTCCTCAGAAGAAAGAGGGGAATTTTGGAGCAATAAAGCTTGCAAAAATTTGAAGGCAAAAAATGTATTTTCATGCCTGCTGTAACAAAGCCTTTATTTAGTATCTGTTGTCTGACTTGCCCTCCTCTTGCAGACAGCAACACAATAATACTGTGGAAGTCCCAACAGGAAATAAAACCGATATGTATGTGAAGGAAAATTAAAATATCTAGCACTTTACAATTTTTATGCCTTTTACTGGTATTTCAGTAAACTCTTATTAGACACTATAAACCTATTTACTGATATGTAAGGACTGGCTCTGAGACTATTATTGTCCTTTCAAAATTTTATACTAGTTTCAACACCCACTGAAAAGCATAAGAAACCTTGTTTTTCACTTGGACCTTTTGACATTTTCTTCTCTCCCTCAGTTATGAAAACTTTGAGCTGTTACATTTTGGAAAATAGATATTTTAATCATATCTTCTCAGAATTCCTACTGACAATCTCTTCCTCACATTTATTAACACTTATTATTTTGAGATCAGTCAGTTCTGCATCTGCTTGGTTTCTAAGACAATATACAGTTCATCCGCTCGTTAAATCCCAGGGGTCGTATCCTTATTTAGAAGCTGAAACTACCAAGGCAGAGATCCTGTTGTGAGACCTTTATTTCTTCCAAGATTGATTATGGTAATTTTTATTACATAGATTTCCTAAAGCTGCCTGGTTCAATTTATAGTCCCTGATGTTTACACTCTTCTCGTCCATAAAGCTGCAACATGTTCCTACCTTGATAGGGATTTCTGTTTTATGAAGAGAATGAGATTAGCTCTTGGTGATATGAGGGCACTTGAAAACCATAGTATCTTTCCAATGTTTCTGTGCTAGTTTCCAATCTTTTGCTGTTTTTCGGCTCCTGGTCTGGTTCCCTGTCCCCAGATACCATTCTGCCTCAGGGTACTACTTTCATTTTTTTCACTCAAATGGAAATGCTTTCTGATTATGTCACCAGGTTCATAACACCACCTTATTAACACTTCAATGCCAAAGCCTCCCCTGAATACATCACCCTTGATGCTGATACTGTGAAGTTCTGGCAAATTCTACTCAGAGACTCCAGAGCCAGTCTGAAACTTGACCTGGTACCTTTGACTAGACTTACATTAAAAGGAGTCCAGTCCAACAGATGCAGATAAATTTTTTGGCAAAACAGTTACATTGAGGTCCCTTTTGGGGAGAGCTGAACGGCCTGCCTTCAAGGCAATGGGAAGATACACTTGAAATGGTTGGATTGTTTTCAGCTGGCAACCGTTTTCATCACTGATAATCATTCATAGCAAACTCTTGTCCCTGGAAATTCTTTAAAACAGTGCTCTAAGGAAATCTGCCTGGTTGTCCCTGTTGCTAGGTGTGTTCTCTGAGAGATTTCCACCTCTGTAGAGCTTGTCATGTTTTTCTTGGCTTTTACTAGGTGGAAAAGTGTCAGCAGTTTATTTTTTTTCTTTGAAAGGCACCGAATACATCATTAGGCTGGTGTTGAAAGAGCCCTTGACCACCAAGTTTTGTGGCACATACAGTCAAGTATGTCTGCCTTGTGGAATAAAATACGCACGTGTTCCATCTTCCCTCTGTGAGGAGGAGACAGAGCTTCAGACTGCTTTCTGTGAACCTGTTGCTGGTGGTTGTATCAGAGCTGTTGCTTTCTGTGTTTAGGTTTTACCAGCAAATAGTACAAATGCTGTACTTCTGCAAGACAACTGAGAGTTGCTTCAAAAATTGCAAAGACTAGGAGGACAGTCCCCAAGTATCCAGAAGCAGGAAGATCACCTCCTCCCATGGAGTCACTTATGTCCAAAGGAACTTGCAAACCGGAAATACGCTGTGAAGTTGACATGCCTGGATAGGCAGATGGGCTGGTTTACTCTTTCATTTGCACCTAGTGTTCCAGCCCTGTTATCCTTATCATCCTCTTTCCTCCATGTCTAAACTGATCTAAAATTTCAGAGCAGGAACATGTACTCCACTGTTCCATAATACGCAAATCAGATCATGTTTACTTCGGCATTCTCTAACACTGGATAATTTCTGCTTTAGCTCAACTGAGACTAGTACTTATCAGATTAATTTCTGAATTATAGATGTAACCAATGTAATATCCATGTAATTATACGAGAAATTAATTTGGCTTATTATATTTAAATATTTATGTGAACATAGTCTCCATCCCCCTCCTTTAAATATTTCTTTCTCTCACTTAGATATACAAGATCTGAAGCTGAAAACAGCCTGATTGTCACTGTGCTGGAGTACAGTATCAGTTACACTTAGGCCCCCGCAGAGAGGAAATCAGTCAGTGTAGGGGGTTCCTTTTCCAAATTAGATTTCTTGGAAAACAGAAAAAGGAAAAATACATGAAAATCCATTATGTCAAACATCTGACTGCATTATAAAGCCTCCACCAAAATCACAGGATATGTCACAATTAAATGGCTTGAAAATAATTTCTTGAGAGCAGAAATTTTATGTTCAGTCATGCATAGCAGCACACAGGAGTTTTTCCCCTCAAAAAGCTTCTTTGCATTATGTTATTATACTCCCAAGAAAATGGGATCTGCTATGAATCCAAATCAGAATTAAAACCTTTCAGCATCCAAAGGTTTTGTTTATGGAGATGGAGGTAACTAATGCCTAAATTCCCAGGTTCTGACCTCTGACAGTTGTCTTTTTCAGTACTTATGCTGAAGTCAGATGTCAATAAAATCCTTGCTGGTCACCTGAGTAATGGAACAAGAAGGAGCTCTAGTCACAGACCTTGCCATTCCTCAGACCCTCCCAAGCACAGTTTTCTTCTATGTGAAGAGCAAGACCATGACTTTCCTCGTACACCCACACCCAACATGCCAGAGTTGGCTGCAGAGAAAGGAGTTCAGCGAGCATTCCTGACGTGAATCAAGGTTCAGGGATGTGAGTCAAGAGCCAGACATAGATGTTTTGCAGATATTGCATGAGTATCTGAACGTCTGATAAATAAGTGATGGTCCCACAGTCATAATTACACTGTGTTCCCTGCGGGAAAAAACCACCACATTTCTGTGAATCCCTGGGAAAATCAATGTTTCTTCAGATCTAGGCCTAAAACCACAGGTGAAGGAATAAGGACAAGACAGGTGAAATGCTATTTGACAAAATAACTTCTTGAAGTTACAGTTTACAGTGTTTATGGATGGAGATTATCTAAATGCTTGAGCAGTACAACACACAGCCTACTTAAAAGAAGACACAACACATACCACAATCATACCATATCACAACTGTGCAACAATGTATTTAGATTAGACACTGAAGTTTCCCTCTGTTCCAAAGAGATATTAATCATAGCAGGAAAAAGGAATCTATTTGTCTGTCATCCTTAGAGAAAAGTGTTAAAACCTATAAAAGTTCAATAAACAGCTTCGCATGACATCAACACTGTTCAACCGAAAACCTTCAGATCTTTCAGTCCTGTATAAAAAACCATCAGCTTTTGAAACGTACATACTAAAAGAAATGCAGGGACGTGACGGTTGTGAATACAGAAAACTATTTGTACACAATCAAGTTAGGTAATGGTGCAAAAAATTGCTCCATAAATCAATCAGCCCTCTATACTTGTTTCATTAAGGGATAATATAACTCTGATATCATTTCACTAGAGTTGGCTAAGCTTCTTATATTTGATTTCCATCCAATTTTTTTTTTAGCAGAACTCAGCATTTTAGAAACAAAGGAAAGAAAAAAATCCAGTGCAGATGTACATTTTCATGATGTTTAATGCAGAACAGCAAGGTTGCGGTACATTAGTCATCATGGCAAGCAGCCTATATGGAATATTAACTAAACTTTGAAGAAAGGCTGCATTTGTTCTAAATGCCTATACCAGTGATTGCAGAACATTTGGATATTCCAAAGTGAGTGTGAGAGTTATCATTAAGTCAGGGCATTACTGGCTAACTTCTCCCCATAGGCAAACTTGTGCTGCTCTAACTGACAGTAACAAGTAACCATACAATCTTACCTTAGGTAAATTTTTGCTTCATATTGCCATCGTGGTTTGTACGAGTTTATTCTGAAAAGCTCTGTACAGAGCAAGGAAGGCAGCCATTGATATTTCCTGGTTCATGGCAACATCTCATCCCTGATTCTCCTCCTGCACATTCTCTCCTTGATCCTGTTAACGACCCACAAGTCATAGAAGGCGCTAAGCTCCCTCTGTCACCATTTAGTTCAGTGGAGTGAAAGGACATTTTGACTAAACGTGTGATCATAATAACACATTCAAGATCGCTTAGCTTTGAGCGAGATGAGATCATGTGGCTCCTTAGAATCAGCTTGTATCAACTTTAAAAGGGTGCATATAACATTTCACACATACAATCATTAGTCATCTGATATATTAAAAATAAACACACCCTAAAAAATATCAGCTTACTCCCAATCCTCTGCCTTAAAGGGGTAAAGTCAAATCCATCAGACTATTATCCTGAAGGTTCTTTGTTAAAGGGTAAGTCACAGTATCTGTTCTCAAGCGTTCAAAAATTGTACTGATATGTAATGGATAATTTCCATTTCAACTGTGGATATATGAAAAATCATGGAAATAAGCAATCAACAGGAATATGCTTTTAGTTTTCCACAAGCTAACAGTTGTAAAGTAATTTTTGGCACTGATGCCATGTTATTTTGCAAGTTAAAGTAATAAGTCAGGTAAAAGCCTGTTTCTAAACACAATTTTCTTCGTGTAATGATATTTTCACTCCCTATTACTGGTCTCTGTCTGTATGCTTAATCCATTTCTGCGACATACTTTTGTATATTTTTGCTTTGTTCATTCTCCAACATTTATTCTCTTGCATTCTGACTTACCTTCTCCCTCATCCTGTGATGAATTTCTTGCTCTCCCAACATTGTGACAGATTTTTTCTTCATTGATCTGTTGATCTGCACATAGCTTCCTCTCTATCTGGATTTGTTCTTATCTCAGCCCACCAATAATTAGGTTCCACTTAGTTCTGAGGAAGGTAGATCTCACTCAGAAAGGAGTTCTCCAAGTAACAAGAAGATTACACAAGAGTTAGTAAAGTCCACCCTATCTGTCAGAGACTCCAGAACTGAGGAGCAATGCGCTCCTTCCCATGCTCTCCACCACATGGTGCAGCAAAATCCATCTCTACCTATCAAAACCCCATCTCCTACAGACAAGGACCAATGTTATTTGTCTTTCGTGTGTTCATTTGTGTGACAAACGCTTACATGCAGGTTCCTGGGTCTGTTTCCACACTGCCTGGTTCACATGGCACTCTCAGACTTAAAATCTATCTCATAAATCCTTACAGCTCTTTGAAGTATATGGCCCCGATCCTGAGACTTCAAAGGATATTCCAATCTGGATAAACACATACTGCCTAAATCAATCTCCCCGCACTCTGCAGTTTTACTGTAATAGAATATGTTTGATTTTTTTTTTCTTTTTTCCCCTCCTTAGTGGAAGGCTTAGAAGCAGGTGTTTTACTGACAGGAAGAGTGAAAAGAAATTCCAGTTTTTCATCCCCTCTACACCAGGTCAATCATCATCAGAGTCAGCTAGCAGAATCATAACTGCTAATGCAGCTACCAGCACCGTAATGGAATATGTCTCAGGTTAGCTAGACAGGAGAAAGCTGGTGTGCAGATATAGACATGGCTTATAGGTAAATAAGTCAAAAGAAGTGTGAAGTGGGAGTTGTTGTAAAATAAGGTAACTGGAGGGGAACAGCTGACAACAGAACTTAGACAGCGTAAGTGAAAAAGAACAGGAAGAGTGAAGCTATAAATCTGCTGGGTTATAGCACAATCACTTTTTCTTCAGGCCTTATTCAAGTACAAAACCTGTATATTTTTGAATGGGAGGTGCACTGTGCCTTTCTTATACTAGGAAAAGTTGTAAATCTATAATCTAATCACCCTTTTGGATAGTTACAGTGCTGTTCTGTGTTTAGGCACGAGCAGCTGGAGTGAAGATTAGATTTATTCAAACCAGAACAGGGACAGCCTGTAATTATTCCACTCCTCTGAGCCCAGACTTTTACTTTCTATGGGCAGCTGCAGGATAACTAGGCAACCGCTCTCTGCCATTAACAGACAGATAAGGAATTATATTTTTCCTTTTCCAAAATCAGATTGATCTTTGATTGACAAGCAACCTAACCCTTCTGTATCTTCCTAGCTCTGTCAGAAAGGGAGAGCAATGAAGTTGATTGTTGAAAAAAAGGTACCTGTCATATATGCAACCCAGACAAATAACTAAATACTCTAATATCCAGCCAGGCAATTTTAGTTCAGGCTGAAGATGTTAGCACCCTGAGAGGATTGACAGCATGGATGACTGCTTGATAACGAAAGAACTTATTGTGTGATTCTACCATTTAAATATCTTTCCAGGGCAACTTCGAATTAAGAAGTCAATGGACTGATCTTTTAGACTAACAACTGATATATGGCTCTGAAATACTCCATTAAGAGAAGAAATAGTTTAAGATCTCTTAACGAAAGACGAGGCTTAACAACCTACTAGGGTCAAAACAGATTGACTTTGCAGAAATATTTTCAGGTTGGGATGAAACAAGTAATTGAAAGAGTCTTAATTTCCTCTTATGGCTCAACAGCCGGAGTTCCTACAGACAAAATAGATAAGGACTGTAATGCTTAGAAAAAGCAGTGTTGAGTTTGTAAATGAAGTCAGTGTGGAAACCGTTTCTTACTATGCATTTTTTTTAAAGTGAGCAGAAAGGACAAAGAACAGGATAAATGAGTTTTACAAATGCTAGAAGCATATGAAACAAGATTTTTGTATTAGAAACATATGTTGAGGGAAAATTATGATTACATTGGAATGACAAAGACTTGGTTAAATCAAGCTATCAACTGGGAGATAAAATTACCAACATATAAAGTTTGCAGATGGATGAGGTAAAACAAAAGTAATGAGGGAGGGAGAGATTTGCGTATAGGGAGAATACTGAATAAACAGAAATAAATGACACTAGGATTTTGGCTGATGCAACAGGGACTATTTGAAGTAAACTGAAGAATGAGATATGGAAAATGTTAGTCCAGAGACCTTCACAAGAGAATGAGAAAGCATATCAGGAAATGTTTTTACAGATGAAGGAAGCCTATATCAAACTTGGTGTAATGATCCTGATAGGAGTTCAATTGCCTAGACATTTCCTAGGAAAATATTAGTGGGAAAAAGTAGGAAGGAAGCATGATTATGAAAGTAATACAGGATTGTTTCCTGTACAGGAAAAGAGTAATGTGGATATAGTGACTAGAAATAAAGCAGATGAATACAGTCAAAGCCAGGGAGACTAGTATAATAATTAGTCCAATATCCAGGCTGAAATGCCAATAAGACTATAAAAATGTAAGTAGCAACTGTATTTTGGTAAAATCAAGCTCTGAATGAATATTAAATAAATTAAAAGTAGTCTGAAAGAATTCAGCTTTGCCAAATTCAGAGACACATTTGAGATATATTTAAGAAGGATATATTCAAAATATGAGTAATATATCAGGAATGAAGACTGAACAAACACTGTAGTTGTGTCAGGGAAATGTAATGTAGTAACTGCCTCCATTCACAAAGCAAGCATAGAAGGATTTTTTGTCCAGTAATGCAAGTTTCCAACAGCTTAAATGACCTATGAGTTTGTGCCCTTCTGTTGTGTTACAAATGCTGAAAGAAAAACAGGATAAGGGACTGGAGTCAAAAAGAAGAGATTGGATGCAAAGAGGGAAATGAATCATAGAATCACAGAATACCAGGTTGGAAGGGACCTCACGGATCAGCTGGTCCAACTTTTCTTGACAAAAGCACAGTGTGGACAAGATGGCCCAGTACCCTGTCCAGCTGAATCTTAAAAGTATCCAATGATAGGGAATCCAATACTTCCCTGAAGAGATTATTCCAATGGCTGATTGTTCTCATTGTGAAAAAATGTCCTCTTGTGTCAATCGAAATCTCCCCAGAAGTAACTTGTACACATTACCCCTCGTCCTTTCCATGTGACTCCTTGTAAAAAGGGAGTCTCCATCTTCTTTGTAGCTACCTTTTGAATATTGGAACATGGGGATAAGGTCTCCCCTAAGCCTTCTTTTCTCAAGGCTGAACAAACCCCGTTCTCTCAGCCTTTCCTCATATGGCAGGCTTCCCAGTCCTTTGATCATCTTTGGTGGCCTTCTCTGGACCCTCTCCAGCCTGTCCACATATTTTTGTATAGCAGGGACCAAAACTGAACACAGCATTCCAGGTGTGGCCTGACAAGTGCTGATTACAGTGCAATAATGACTTCTTTGTCTCTGCTGGTGATGCCCTTGTTGATGCAACCCAGCATCCTGTTGACTTTCTTTGCTGCTGCAGCACACTGTTCACTCATATTGAGCTTGTATGATGATATGTCTTAGGGATATTCTCTCACATTTCCTGCGTCTGTGGGATGAGGTTCACAAATGAGCTTGGGTGCCATGAACAAAGCCTAACAGTGATCCTGCACTGCATATTGCAGGTGAGTACCCATGTCAGATGTGAGGAACCTGGGTTCAGGACCATTTTTTGTCTAATAGAGGTGTAGTCAGTTCTCCAAGGAAATGACTTTCTCATGAACAACCAGGTAGCCCATAGCAGAGTACTGTTAACTTTTAATTCTGTAGATGATCAAATCAACAATACATTTTCTGTTTCTTGAGTCTTGGCTATTAGAAGGGTGGTAGGTGATTGTCTGAGGAGTGCCAGGACACTTGAGTGCATGGAGTTCATGGAGTCCAACCAGAGGTGTCAAGGCAGTCCTAAATTTCTTATTGCCCTGCAGCTAGTGCCCTGTGTTCTTCTCTGGAGACAAGATAATGAGTTCAAGCTGATAAAGAAATGTGAAGCCATACCTGCCACACTCAGGTCATGTTCCTTAGCCTCCCAGCAAAGCCTTCTTTTTCACTTTTACCACTTGCTCCAAAGGGCTATTGCTGAGCCTCCTTTCCTGTCTATAGCTCCACTTTTTTTAAACTAACAAATGCATTAGAAATTCCACAGGAACTAGCTTTGTTTTTAAATCATCTGTGGTATTTTAATTTAATACCTTTTCAAATTATTTTGTTTCATATTATCCCAGATTACTTCTTTTCTCTCAGAATTACCACAAAATAATAAACTGGACAGAAATTATTCCCACCCTCCTAACTGTAATCACCTTTATGCAAGGAAACTATTTTTTTCTCATTTTTGTACAATGTTCAGAGCCAACACACTTGTGCTGATTAGTTCAGCCAAAATCACTTTGCATTCCCATCTAGACACAGGACTAGGTTCTATCTGAGCAACCATTCCTAGGGCCACAAGGGATCTAGAGGAGACCTACTGGAGTAACGTAATAGAGGAATGGCCATATATTCTGATGACTTCTGTGCGAGGAGTACAGTTCTCCTTCAGAAATACAAACAGGACTCCCTGGGTGTACAATTCTTCTAAAAAAATGTCCAGCTTCGTGAAAAGCAACAACTTGATTATCAGGAAGTTTAAGTACACAAGATTATTCACATGTGCAAACAAAAGTAAAGTTGAACCTTTATTAAGTAGTGGTCTTAGCCATAAATCTAGGAACCAAGGCCACATATCTCAAAATTCTTCATCATGTGTTAATTTACTCCTATTAACTTTCTTGTATGGTGCAGCTGTTAGCTGTTCTCCAATTTTGTGCAATTGACCTCTTGGCAATTGACCATTTGCACTATTTGTACAATTGACCATTATATAGAATTTTAACCAAAAAAAAAAAAAATGCATGTGACTGTATTGATCTATTAAGTCAATTTCCATCCAGTTTCATCCCTGCTTCTACTTCGGATCAGTAAATCTTGCATGTCCACTTAACTCCCATCTCAGCACTTTTCAGTAGAAGTCTGTTGTAAGTTTTGGCTTCCTAAGCGGCTTACAAACATCTCAAGCTGATCATCAGGTTGAGTACTAAATACTATACAAATTCTACACAGACACTACTAAATACTGCAGAAAAAGTAGTATCCAACTGCTTCACTTTAAGGAAAAAATATCCTGGGGAAAAATAGAAAGGAGAAGAGCTATATGGATAAGCAACGGGTCAAAGTATAGCCGCCAGGACTGATATATTTGTGTGGTGTGAAGTGTGGGTATGTGTATTCTGTCTTGCATTTCTCTTTATACTGCAAAAGGCTCAGAATTTCTCCTCCTTAAACAAGTTAAGAAATAAAAGTATCAGTTGTTTTCTTACACGGAGATGATTGGAACTAATGTTGAGGTTTGAAAGCCCACTGCTCTAAGGATTAAAGCATACTTTTAACATCTTGTATATTCCTTGACATTCATGGATCAGTGTTAGAAAGTTGTTCTCACAGCTGTTTTCCTCCGGGTTTCTGATAATCCTGCACATTTCTCCTTTCTTTCATAGCAACCTTACACTTATACGCAGCAGACTAGTAGTAGCAAGCTCTGGTCTCTGAAGTATAATTATCAACACAGGAAAGATCTGAGAAATGTTTTAAATCTATACTGCTGAGTTTTGTAGTGATTGTAAAAAAATCTGGATAGAAACATGCAAAATCATACCTGTGCAAGGAAAGTGATTAGTTCCTGTTTCAAGCACCTCTTAGAACTGAGCCAAAACATCAAGAAAGAAAAATCCCACAACTTTCAGGTTTGTTTTTGAGAGACTGAACACATTATATCTACTCATTTTGTCACCTATAAGGCAGTGTTTTCATTCACTTGCTTTCCTCTAGCAATGAGAAAGGAAAATGTCAAAAATGTTGGGAAATAATCTCTATTAAACACGAGTTTTGTCAGAGGTAGTTGGCTGGTCTTGTGCCTGAAAACCATCAAATCTCAAAATACAGTCTTTTTAAGAGCTTTAGTCCTTACCCCCAACGAAGTATGAAATAGTGACACAGGCACTCCCACAGTCTGAACACCAGTGCATTTGGCAGTGCCTGAGCCACACCACCACACTGTAGTCTGCCTGAATAGACCTGTTCTCCCACATGGACCATACTAAAGTTAACGGGACTCCAAACATCTGCAAGAAAGTACATGAGGACATCAGAGCCTTAATTATTCCCAACCACTGCAGTATATTTATATTCTGAAGTCAAACTGAGAACTTCATTTTCTGCTTACATTTAAGTGTGGAAATTAATCATTTGGGATTGTAATTATACATATGATGCTCAGGGAAATAATAATAACATCCCAAGTACCACATCTTTAGGCTGCATTTTGTTTTAGACACGTTAGATAATGCTTAATGAAGCATTTTACATCCTATTAAATCTTTATAGCACACACTACCTCCTATTAAAAAATACTTAAGAGCCAGGACAAAAGTGCAGCTTAAAATCAGACTTACATATAAAATATAAATCTATTGTATGATTTTCCTACATATTAGAGTTAATGCAATTTTTTAAAGCAGGACAGAGCTCTCTGTATTTGGTGCAGTATTCATAGTAATAACTGCTAGCCGGAGACCAGGTAGCATTTACATTATATTTACACTGTTACATTACAGTAACAAGAATTTCTATATGTGACTGAAACAAATATACTTAAATGCAATATTTCTTTAATATAATGCACCTGGATGCAATTTCTATTAATAAATGATAATGTGTTATAATTTTTTTATTTATTTATTAAAATAAAAAAATTATTCCAGACAATGTATACACACAGGCAGAAGCATTCTGGAAGTCTTTAGACTCAAACACACTAGTACTACTTGTCAATAAATATGTCTTTTATGAACAAGAACAACATTATTTCAAACAAGTGTAGTGATCACTAAAGAATGGTACAGATATCTAATCTGGACCCAGGCATTTTAACCACACAGTTAAATCTCACTGATGTTTGTAGGGCAACATAACTCTCCCCAAGTAAAGGCAAATATAAAATAAAAAGACAGAAGGGAGGGAGAAACTTGTAGAGAAGATTAGAAGATTACATGAAGTTATAATGTTAAAAAAGTAGTATTTTTGCTATGCTGTAATTTTCCATTTCTCTTGTAAAATTTACCACGGTGTAAAGTTTTAATTTATTTTTGATAATCATCTGACCCAAATGATTCATTGCAAAGATACCTTCAGCAACTGTGATTTGATCAAATTTGAACTAACACTGATAAAAGATGAAAGAGCACCATCCTCAAAACTAGAGAAACACACTACTGAATTCCAAGTCCTTGTTCCAAGCACCGCTTTTGTTGAAGCACAACTGGGAACAGTTGCAACCTGGGAACAGTTTTTCTACCTCCATTCCTACAAACTGATGGGATGAAACTTTCACAAATATTTCAGCTTAAGGCAGATCACTAACATAGCAAGTTTCAGCCTAAATCATTAAAACTACAAGCAACTAAAACAAGGTTCTTATGGTATGATGATAAACATATATGTTGTTGTGACATTATGTGTCTATTCTGCTGGAAGAAATAAAATATAAAGGTTTACTATTATCGTTGCTACAATTGTAATAATAAATGCAGAAATCTTCACCTAATCATCACAAAATTCTCTCCAGCCGTACTGATGGAACCTCCTGCCTGTGTTAAAAATGAAAATATCTACTACCAAATAGTTCCAATTAGATCAAGTAGTTTCATGTCTATTTTAGGCATCACTTAAAGCAAAGTCTGACATTTCTTGTGATAAAGCAGCCAGTCCTGCTTAACAAGCTCATTTTTAGCCAAACCAAATGATATTATTTAACTTTTAATTTATTCCCAGTCAAGTAGAACATTCCCAAACTTGTCTCTTAAGGTAGCTTTCAATTTGCATTTTTGACTTCTGGGCCTGAAGTGCAATTCAGCCAGAGGCCAATATCTGGCACAAGGCTGTGAACCATGTAAGGCCTATATTGAAGTGATAAACTGCGATATCCTCTTCCTGTTTTTTTTTTCATGGAAGTGAATTCCAGATTTGTCAAGGACTTGATCCAGAGTAGCGTGTAAAAGTCCTCAAAACTGAGCCCGTCCATACATAATAATATTTTTTTTATGGAATTAAACCCACAAAAACAGAGCTCAGAAGGGATATTATTTTATAAGTGAAAAGTATCCAAAATACTGCAATGAATAGAATCAATAGGCTTAGATACACTGTGTTTTACAAATATTGGAGCGAGCATCTCCTGTGCCCTCAGGAGATTAACATGAAGGTGACTGCAATTTAGGCACCCCCCAATACCATAGCCAAACTGTTGATTCATCCAGTCTCTCATCATCTCTCTCCAGCAAGGCCAATATCTACTGCAGCAGAGGATGGCAAAAACTTTCGGGGGTGTTTAATGATGATCCTAATGAGGTTTCATCTGTAACAGCTGGCAGCAGAATAGAAGAGTCTCACATCAAAGAAACCTGCTGTAACAGGGTTCTTAATGAAGACAAGAGGAGGGTGTTTCATGTCTAATTTCTGGAAAAAAAATTCTCTACTTCAAAACATTTGTATGAGTCTTCGGCCACTCAGACTGCAGAAGTCATTTAATTGCATATACCCTTTTACCTTTGCATTCCTGCTCTTTTCCAGTGTCTTTATCTGTAGTGACATGTCCATCAAATTGAAGCAAAAATCCAATGAAACACTTAGATGCAAAGTTCAGGAATCAAAGCTTCAGGCTGATGGAAGTGATTCAACTGGCTGCCTCTCATTAAATGCTCGGAGAAAGAGAACTGTTACGCTTCTTTAAATAAGCTGTTCTTTCGACAGTAAAACAACTAAAAAAAAACAAACAAAAAAAAAGCAACAATGCTCCAGTCTTTAGCATTTTCTTTCCAAAAAAGAAAACAGAGCAACTTATGTCAATGGACAGTCAATCATCATAATAATAGTACCTGTCAGCTTGAGCAGATCAGAACTGAGGGATAAAAATATATTTTGCCTTGAGAAATGATTTTTTAAATGCTAGGTTTTTTTCATATATAGAGAGAACAGGAGGAAAAGGGAACGGAAAAGAGACCCTCATTAAGCCAGACGGGACTTGTGGTTATAAAGGAGGAAGAGGAGGGAGGATGTATTTCGGTTCTCAGTTCTGATGAGGCTCTGGTATATGCAAGAAATGTTAAAACAGATGAAGACTCATGATCTTGCTTGAAGCTGGGTGTAGACAACCACAGTCCTCATAATCAGCACACAGTTCAGTAAATAGGCCATTTTTAGGTCTGCCTACATTAACTAAAGTACCTTCCTATTTAGTCTAAAATTTTCCCATTCTCTTATAGCCAAAGTACACTGAGAAAATCAGCATCTCTTTTATCTGCAGCTTTATAAGCAAAAGCAAAGAGCCGCTGGTATTCAGCCCATTTCTGATGACAAGGCCTACAACTAAATCCAACTGTAGGAGAATTAGAGATACTGCCCACTTTCATGTGACCATCCTACCAGAAAAGAAAAGCCCTGGGCTGTGCTCTGCATTAACCGCATCTCAAGCATCCTATACGAGCACTGTAATTTGCACAAGGGAAGAAAGTGTGCTTCAGTCCTCCAGCTGAAGCTGACCCACCGTGCCAGCAATGCAAGGGACATGGAGGCTCCATGGAGAGCCACAAGGGGAAGCTTCACTCCAGCCTAATAATTAACTGGGATTGTCCTGGAAAATAGACATGCTGAGTGGTTCCTTGGGAGGTAGCGGGTCTTAGGTGTTTATGACTAAACTTGGGTAGATTTAGACAGGTCAAATCCCACCCATAAATTAGGCAGACTGACTCCTACCCCAGAGGCTGTAAATTCTCATTCAATCCTTGAAGAGCTTTCCGGCTAAAGAAAAATAGCAGCTCCCCAATGACAGACAATTCCACAGAATTTTGTCTAACCTCGCTGTAAGAGTCTGAAAATACTTGTCACCTACAGTGCATGAGACAAGATGGAACCCATACTTCCCCTCCCCCACACCTTTTTTCTCCATAACTGTGTTTTTTCCTGCTGCTCCTCCCCTCTCCGTCTTGCTCTGTAGATGTACCAAGAGGATGGGGTATGGTAAGGACTGCAGCTGCTGCCTGTCCCCTAGGATCATGCAGTAGCTGCTTTCTCGCTTGCCTATTAAAATGTAATCTAGCTATATAGAACACAGCATCTCAAGCCTCATGCTGTTTAGGCCTCAGTTTCCCTCTTTGTAAAAAAAAAAAAAGGTAAAATATGGCCATCGTACTGAAAAGCTTTTAAAACATCAAATGGAAGATGCTATCATTGCAACGCGTTACATTACAGTCTTACTAATTTCTAACCTTAATCATACTGGCTTGGGGGAAAGAGAAAAGAGACCAAGAGATTTCAAAGACCCATGGCATTACAAGGATCTACATTGTGTTCACAAAAATGCACTCCATGGCTCTAGACTCCGATTTAGGAATGCGCTTCACCAGACCCACTCGTCTCATTAGTGATGTTGATCCCACGTAATTGGTTCAAACCAAACTTTTTCCACCAGCTTCTTCGAGTGAAAGAGATAGAAGTTGATCTGAATAACTGATAGGGCATGATGCATTTCTAAAACTAAACCTGAGGTTGCTTCCTTCATTCTTCTGTGTTAAGTACCCTGAGGATCACTATTTTACGTGGAATAAGCCCTGTCACCATAAATGACCCCACTTGATAAAACAAAATAGAAACAAAAATTGTTGTTTTCTTGGGTTTTTTTACTTATTTATTCTAGGTTAAGCAACAGTTCTAGCTGTGGCTGAATTAAATGAGGCCCACTTTCCAGACAATTCCTAACATAAATAGCCATGCATGACAAAGCTGCAGAATAACACATAATTCCCGGTAACACTTTGTCTACTAATAGTGTCTCTTATGCAATCACCAGAGTAAATCAAATTTATGAACTGCTTAAAAATGAAGTATCACTGATAATTTTGGTTTAGTGCAGTAAAACTAGTGATGAGCATAAGTTTTACGAGTTGGACTGTGTAGTTCCTTTCATAAGTTAGGGGGCATTTGGCGTCAGGGTTTTGATTCCGATCCTAGTCTTAATTAAATGATTTCGTTATTAAGCCCTGCAACTAAATGAGTTTGCCTTATCATGATGCTCATCCGTATTGTAATATCTGATAATATGAACAAATCGCTGTACTCTCTGGGAGACATCTGGCAGTTTTGATCAGAGACACTTGCATTACTGCAAGGGGAAAAATATCTCTTCAAAATTGGCAGTAAATGAGCCTTTGCTTGCCTGAGTCCTATATTTAAACCATTTATATTTCATTTATGAACTGCAAGAGGTAAACTGTAGCCTCCCTTTCATGGCAGTCTATAGAGCTTGTTGGATAAAGTCTAGTGGAAACTTTTCCAACCAAATCAAAATTTCAGGAACAGATAGTGAGGAGTTTCTCAAATTTAACATTAGGGAGGAAATTAATGTGAGAAGCTCTGTGAGGGCTGAAACATGCTATTTTAAGATTTTCAGAAAAGTACTTTTTTAAAAAAATTTTTATATTGACATATTGTCTGTCACTTTATATTGAAAGAAAATTCTAACAATATACCTTAGAGTTTTATGCTCATTAATACACCAATTCTAAAAAAATTCCTCACATAAAATGAGAGAAATTCAATATTTGGTAACTTTGTTACAATATGAACTTAAACTAAATTTTGAAATATGGAGTATCAGGAACCTCAGAAGCTCCAAGAGAGAAAATTATTTTCTTTCCTTTTCTGACCACAGTTCTTATCATACATACGTTACACTGAAACTGTGAAAGTAGTCTTCAAGAAAAGTGGTGTTTCAGTGTGGAAATCATTCTCAGAGATAAAATCAATTACAAACTTCAGATCTTTCAAAACAAAGTTTTTGAGCGTACTCTGTAAATAAAAAATATCCTGAGGAGAAAATCATTAATTGAATTAATAAACCCATTTTTCCCCACAGGCTGTGAAGAAAACAGCAAAAAAAGGAAAAAAATAAGAAACTACAAAAAAGAAGTTCACAGTCAAGTGTTGGTGCTGTTACTTTTTAATATTTCTTTGAAGTCAGGACGTTGCAAAGCTTCTTTTCTCTAGAAGTACAAGAGCTTTCCTTCCTCTCCTCTCCTCTCCTCTCCTCTCCTCTCCTCCTCTCCCCCCCCCTCCC